>PYAF01004305.1:1081094-1117567 GCA_007407185.1 Glycine tomentella | reverse complement strand
ATAAAGAGATAATGTTATTATTATAGTACTAGTAATCACTGGAGAAGAATACAATGGAAAGTAAGTGGGGAATATGGAATCCAATGTTATTATTATAGTACTAGTAATCACCGGACGAAATTATAGTACTAGTAAGCATGATCAAAGAAAGATTTAAAACTATTGTGGGTTCCTGTAATTACATATCTAACTATCACTACTGTTGTTTGAGCTTTGCCACTTAAATGAGCTTTCACCCTTATGACCATATAAGCAAGGGTAAAATCATATTTAGACTTTTGGTGCAAATATGGCCGGAAGCAAAGCAAAAAAAAAAAAAAAAAAAAAAGCAAAAAGAAAGACAAATCAGTGCCAAGACACATTGAACCAGAATTTGGAATTCCAAATAAGTTTGATCAATGCTCATTGTAGAATATTATAGTCCAAGGAAACTCTTCTATATATAGATAGTAAACCTCTAAAGGTGAAATATCAACAAAATTTCCCTATCTGTCATGATGTGGCTTGTGCTTTCAAGAAGTGCACCAACCATAACATCATAGACTTAAAACCTTGACCACACCATTCGCTTTTAAAAAATAAGGAAGACCATTAATTGATGAAGTAAAAAGCTAAAAGATTGGCTTAAACATACTTGGACCCTATAATAGGACAATTCTCTAAAAACTTTCCCAAGTAAGAAATATTTAAGTTTTCAGAACATAGAAAACATGGTATTTGATCAATCATTTCCCTTTGGGTAGATAATAGTTAAATTTTAGCAAGGACCATAAATATAATCAGCAAGTGAAAGTTAAAGGAACCATGTTAAACAGCTTAACAATAATATTTGAAAGCAGACATGCAAAAAACAACAGAAGGAAAAAACCAACAATAAGAATTCGTCCCAGCAATATAATGAATAAATTTTGGATCTCACTCAACTATCAAGTATTACCTAACACTCTAATTACAAAAAACAAATGAAATCAAAGCATGCTTACAACAATAGTAACACTTACAATAATATGAGGCTGCTTTGCTATCTTGATGGATTGTTGTATCATGTCAATTCCTCAAATCTGTCGGAAATGCTAAAATTACCGACGGAATATTGTCCGTCGGAAATATTCCGTCGGAAAAAGGCTTTTTTTTTTTGTAGTATAATGACTTTAGCGACACGAAGGTTCTCTGACAAGATCAAATGTCATTAGAGCATGTCAGATCAATAACCTACTAACCTAAGGGTTTGTACTCATGGGTCGATTGAGTCTGGAAAAGGTCCAATCTGGAATAATGCACAATGAAGTTTAGGATTACATTGCATTGTTGAAGCAAATCAACCGCTTGCATTTTCATGTCTAAAGATAAATTCAAAAGGGTATGTGGAAGAATAGATTTGAATACCATGTCAAGAAAATATGTTCAACTTTTCTAATTGATGTGGTTAATTATGACAAGTTTTCTACCTCTATTTACCCAAGACTAAGCTATTAATGCTGTTGGTCCGCGATTGTTAAACATGTAGATCTATATATTCGGTTGCCTAAGAAAACCTTCCATTCACAATCTCGGATTCTGGTCATTCATTCATTTGAAAATATACAATCTTTAATTTGAAGCTTGAGTTAATATTTGAAATTACAAGTACAATTATCAACTATAGAATTTGACTATCTTGGCTTTTCGTCACATCATCTTATGCATCCAACGTTCCGATGCTACCTTATTCAAGAACTAATATTTATTCTATATACTACTCTGTCTCATATCCTGCCACCAGATTGATGCTGCTGCTTTTGGAACTGCTTGTCACAACTTTATACAGCATCACCATCACATTATATCACAGGACTACTGAAATATTTTGGGTACACAAGCAAGAGATTTAGTCGGATTCATATTCATATAGCCCCTAAAACTCAGAGACATAGCTATACATGTTTTCCTGATCAATAAGCCTATTACTATTATGTATAAATGTATATATATCACCCTCTTTCTTAACATTTTCATTTTAAAAATTGGATAAACTTTTTAGCACAAGTGTAAAAGTAAATAGTCAAACAAAAGTGAAAAGAGAAAAAGGGTTGAGTGTGCGCGAGCATGGAGTGACTTTGGATTTTGTATATGTTGTTCATTATTTGGATGGTGGAACGTTTCTTTCATATGGAGATAATGGTCAAAGATTAGTGTTACTGTTTTAAGCACTATATACAGTGGTACATTGATCCAACCAGAAAGTGATGAGAACAAAGATCCAGGTATTATATATAGCTATAGTAACTTACAAAAAGCGTGGACTATAAACTAAAGCCGATGTATCTTCCTAGATCCCTGTCTACCGACGAAGATTAGTTTGTTTTAATCAATATAAAGTATAAAGTTTACTTTATTGCTGCCACTACATATTTTCTTCTTTTACACGAAGATGACTTTCCTTGTCTCCATTCATTGATTCAACTAAAACAATTTAACACAAAGGGACAACGTAATCCCATGTATGAAGAAACAATTACTATTACCATTACTTTAATTCATGATTGAAATCTTGTTTTCTCAATGTGATAAATTTAATTATAATAACAAAAAAAAATCTTCTGCACATACACTGTAAAAAAACTGTGAATATGATCATTATGAAAGGATACGTATTTAAAGAATAAGCCTTAAACACTCATTTTATTAAGTTATTTATATATATATATATATATATATATAATATTGATGGTTGTAAAGCTCTATTCACCTTACGGAGAGAGATACAAAAACACGAGAGATGAGTAATATATGATGATAATAGAAGAAGAAAATAAAATTAGAGGAGATAAAGAGTTGTAAAAGTAGACATGTACAAAATCATTATGATTATTTATCTATAGGACCAGATTGAATACTTAAACACGTGCATCACTTGTTCTAAAAAAAAAAAAAACAGGTGCAGCACCTATTCAATGCTGCTAATACCATATATTAAAATTACCATAAGGAGATGATGAGAACCGAATACTGTGTAGTTAGCTGGCAGCAAAAGCATGCATACGTTAGCAATGACACAACTGAATTAATTAAATAAATCAAAGTATGTAAGAGCATTAACAGGTAAGTTTTGTTTAAATTGTTTTCAAAATATAAGATGAAAATTAAAAAAAAATTTAGCCTTAAACTCATAATTAATGTGATAAAATTCCATTTGCATATATAATTAAACTTCCCCCATATTAAATTTAAGGACTACGATTTAATTTCGCATACACTGATCATTTGAAAATTGAGGAAGGACAAATCTCATCGCATATTAATTACGACAGTCAAAATCTTTCAAATATCAAGTAGAGCTAGCCAAATTGTAAAGCCATTAATAGCTTCCTTCCTCCCTTGAAATACATATATATAGGGATGTTCATCTACGATATAGATCGAAGAAAAAGATATCCGAAGAAGTAATAAATAAAAGGACGAGAACCAAGAGTACTACATATACTATATGGGAATATCATCATGTATGATCTACGAAATCGAAAATAGGGCCTTTGCAGAGACACCTAGGTCTCTTCTCCATTCTTATATGTCGTCAAGCAACACAAGACTCCCTATAGTAGGAATGTTATTATAGTGTGACAACACAGATTCGTGAGAATTATTTTTCACTATATATGCTGCCGGTAACAACGTACAATCATGTATCAGCATTAAATTTGGAAAAGCTATACAATTGCACTGATTTAATTAATTAGTCAATCTAAACACAACACCCGACTAGATGAATTTAAGGGCAACGAATCTGATCCATATATTGGACCCTATCAGATATAAAACATAATCATCAATATTCTCATCACTCACCATTATAGATATAATTTTGCATATATAGTGGATAAGAAAATGGCTACCAATATTTAACATGCTATTATTAATTAAAATTTATAAGAAACAACAAAATTAAGAAAAAGACCTGTTAAATAAAGAAATGAAACTGACAAAATATATAATTAATTTCAAACAAATTTCAATTAAAAGTAAAGTGTGTTCAGAAAATGTATTGCTAGCTAGTTCCTCAACAGTTATGCATCTCACAAAGTTATGTAATTTAGCATCTACAAATGTTTGTTAGCTAGGGAAAGAGTGTAAGCAGAGACAACTATTTATGCATCACAAAGTTATGTAATTTAGCATCTACAAATGAACATCCAGCTATATTTCATTTTTTTTGGTTCTTTAGCTGTAAAGTTTAACGACGTGGTCTTGTGCAGTTCCAAAAGATACACCTACTGCTACACAATGATTTTCTGACAACATATAATACATTAATACTATATAATTAAGTCCACTAATATCTTAAATATCCAGGTGCTCCCTTGTCACACATGTCCGCCAGTTAGATGTAGATTTAATTAAATTACTACTATAATATGCATAGTATTTTTATAAATTGCGTGCACCTTTTCAAGTTTTTCTTCCTGTCTTTTATACTCGTAATGTTTTACTTTTGGCAGAGTGTCAATGCATTAATTAAGAAATAACAATTAAATATTAAGCCACCGCACTATGACGAACAAAACCAGGCCAATTAATTCCCCATTTTGGTCCTTTTGTTTGGATAGAGTCACAAATCTGGTAGCTGTAACTATCACTTACAAATAAGCCTGTTGGGTTATGTTTCTTTCTATATGACAAACTTTGGATACTTTTGTATTGTGAATTGTTATTAATTATTATAGAAGAAAATGAAGAAACTAAATCTGTGATGAGTGGTGTAGTGTTATATGGCTTGGCCTGGATTGAAGATTAGAAAGTTCTCCCTCAGAAATCAGAATGAGTCCACATTAGAATAATTGTAATAAATTAAATTAATTCGTACATATCAAAACGTCCTATCCATGCTTTTTCATTTCAGTTTTGTTTCTCTCTGATACATAATAAAATAACAATATTTTAACTGTTGAAAAGCTAGGTCTCTTGTTATAAGGCACAAGCAGTCCCCACTAAAGTTTCATTAGAAAAGTGAGAGGGTTAAGAAGTTTCAATCGGATCGTGAGAGGTTAAGAAGTTTTCTAGAGTTGTTGTTAGATAGAGAAAGAGAGAAAATGGGAAGAGCTCCTTGTTGTGACAAGGCAAATGTGAAGAGAGGACCATGGTCACCAGAAGAAGACTCAAAACTGAAGGATTACATAGAGAAGCATGGCACTGGAGGGAATTGGATTGCTCTTCCTCAGAAAGCTGGTAAGAAATATATTCACATATCTTCGTTCTTCAACGTTAGAAGATACCAGGTTATGAAAAATGCTAGAAATTTTAGACTTTAAACCTAGGCTTCCTTTCATATATATGCATGTATTCTTCTCTCTCTCTCTCTCTCTCTCTCTCTCTCTCTCTCTCTTTTTCTATGTTCTGACTCTGATATATGATTATAGGTCTAAAGAGATGTGGAAAAAGTTGCAGATTGAGATGGCTGAACTATCTAAGGCCTAACATTAAGCACGGGGAATTCTCCGATGAGGAAGACAGAATCATTTGCAGCCTTTATGCTAATATTGGAAGCAGGTACTAGTTATTGCTACCCATTTTTGTGCAATATATATGTATAGCTAGACCCACGAAACTGTACCTAACAAATCTAAAAAAAATTATTCTCTTCTAGATCCAGAATATTGAGATATATTGGACATTCTTTTTTGCCTTGTTTTACTTACAATCACAAAATACACGCTCTTGTGAAATGTCTATGGTATGTCCATTTATCTAAAAGGGGTAAAAAAGAAAAGTAAAATAGGAAATAAAAACACACACCCACAACTAGGGATTTGACAATTTGAGAAAACTCTGTAGTCATCTAGAATTTGTCTAGATTTGGGAAGCTGGTCTTCAACTTGGATGCCAATTTTAGATCTAGCCACAACATGCACTCATAGATGTTGTTGGGTAAATGAAAGCACTGATTTATAAATCATTTTCTTTTTTTTCATGATGATATTGTAGGTGGTCAATAATAGCTGCTCAGTTGCCAGGCAGGACTGACAATGATATCAAGAACTATTGGAACACCAAGCTTAAGAGGAAATTCATGGGGTTGCTTCCTTCATCTCATCAAAGAATAGCACCCTATCAACAATTCTCCTCTCAAAACCCTTCATCATTTCCTTCTCACTCGTCACTATCCTCTTCACAATATAGGGACTACTACTACAACAACTCTAATCATTATTACATCCCAGCACCAACCTCATCTTTCACATGCCTTGAACCAATTTCTGCTCCTTCAAGTAATTACACAAACACAACAACAACCTCCAACTCTCTCCCTTTTTACCAACACCAAGAGCCCTTGGTCAGTGTTAGTCCCATGCAGTATTACCCCATCACAGACAGTTCCATGCTTGTGTTTGGTAGTGAAACAAGTTGCAGCTCCTCTGATGGAAGCTGCAGTCAGGTTAGCCTTGGCAGAGAGATCAAACAAGAAGACATGGGGTTTCAGAATTTCATGTTTGGAGATCATCAGAACATGAACAAATTCATGAACATTAATCATGATGGAGGTGAAGAATATGTGAACCAATGGACACAGAAGCCGAACGGGTACATTTTTCAGACTCAACAAACAGCATTGGATTATGATCTTGAGGTCATTAAGAACCTAATTTGTAGCAACAGTAGTAGTAATAGTAATAATGGGTACTTTAGTGTTGATGAAAACAAGACGGAGGAGAAGGGTGTGTACTACAGCTACTGAAACTGAACTGAGTGCAACTGATGCATGAACTGACTACTGCAAGTGATATCAGAGAGATATGATCAGTGAGAAGCATGGGGTTGGGAAGATTCAGAAAAGACTGAGGTTGTGTGGAGTTCTGTGTTGTGTTCTTTAATGAAATGAGATAATTCTTATTTTGACAGTACATGGTAAAAGCTTCTTTATATTTTTGTGTATAACCCCCTAGGAAGTGATGATTTGATGACGATGATGTTAGATTTTTTCTAAGTATTCTCTCGGTGCAAGTGCAATCCCCCAATCAGACATCTATGTTATCAATACCAGAAAACAAGGCTTTAATTTAAATTCAAAAAGAACTTTGTTCAAATATTATTTTGAATATTTTTAAAACATTAAATACTTCATTTTTATTTGAATTTGTATTGAAACTCTACGTTTACACATCTTAACAAAACACTAAGTAAAAAAAAAATAAGGAACCAATCCAGGGGATATTTGCATGCATTATTTTGATTACAAACTTCTTGAACTTGAAAATAAATTAATTGATACTAGTATATGCTATTATTCCTATTATGTTCTGTGTATTAGTTAAAGGTGAAAATTGATATTCAATTCATATTGGACTGACTCGAATGACTGAATGAGATTGTCCCTTTTGATAAGATTTTTGTTTTCTCTATTTTTGAGTTATGAATTTGCAAACCTCTTATAAATTTCAACTGTTGTACTCAAACTTCTGTACCACTATCGTTGATTTTGATACTAATGTGTGATTTGTCAGAAATACATATATATTTAGTTAAGCACCCAAATGAAGAATCTTTTGTATATATACTAGCTAGGTCGGAAGTCAAAATGGAAGCTTGTTTACAACAAACCTCCATTATCTTAAACTAATAAACAAAAAAGCAATCATGGCCTAAAAAAGAAAGAGTATGATGGTGGCGAAATTGTGTTGTTTTGTGTGAAAGAGTGAGAATTCAAGCTGTGGAAGAATAATATAAATTATTAAACACAATCTCAGTCATATATTTTAATTTACAACATTTTTTAAATCATTTTAAGAAGGGAAAACCATCTAACTTATCTTGAATCTTTTATATATAAGTTTGCGCGAAACATATGCTATTGATGATAATTATAACACGCGCACACGCGCGCGAGTACATATATATATATATATATATATATATACACGTGATAGTTGGAAAACATTACATGTAGATTTGCTTCTTTGTCATGTGGAATGATGAAATACTGTTAAAAGCAGCGTTTCAAAAAAAAATATTAAAATACTGTATGTTATTGAAATAATTTTTATCAAAATAATTAATTAAATTAAGTAGAAATTTTAAATTAATCATATTAGAAATTAACTTAAAAGTAACAAAATTAAAAAATAAGTTAACTGAAAATTGACAAGTTAACTAAAAGCTAAGACGAGAAGTTAGTTTTAATTAATATATATTGAATTAAAAATTTAATAAAAATAATTATTAATCTAGTCAATAAGTACAAAATAACACAAAAATATAACAAGATATAGAATTTTAATAAAAGTAATTTTCAAAATAAATAAATAAATAAAATTTTCATCTATAAACATTTAAAAAAAAACAAAATATAGATGCTAGAATAGGATGCTAAACAACTTTTCTACAGAGAAATTAGAAACAATGTACTACACTTATATTAAATGCATAGATTCAAAGTTAACCTAATAAGAATAACAAATTTTTATTTCCAACAAAGAAAAAAGGTCTTCAGATATATATAATCAACTTAAAAAAATTATAGATACTTCATGTACCTGGTTTTAAAATTCCTTCGTTAGTTGAAATTTCTCTTTCTTTCTAAGATATATAGATACATTCTTTATATTTATTTGCTATCATTTAATTTTTGTCATAAATTTCCAATTAGCATTAAAATAAATTATATTTTTTTACTGGAAAATTAATTTAACTATATCTTATTTAAACATATTTGATTTTAAAAATTAATTGCAATCCTCGGGGCAGTCATTAAATTATTCTACATTTCATCAACTCTACACCTAAAATTTTAATTTCTTTTGATATGATATCAGAAAAATGCCTACTTTTCTAGTAAAATGTAAAGGTCAAAAGGTGTGGCTCTATATGAACACCCCGACTATTAGTTTGTCAACAAACAAGGAGGACTTGGCAACATGGTGGTAGTGTACACAGGACTGGAAAAATTGTATTGACGCATTATATATATATATATAGGTGGGTATCACATAAATTTCTACCCCACATTCGTATACTTTTACAAACTTCATCTTTTGCATTATTATATGAACTAATCCTTTACTGTACTAAAAAAAAAAAAAAAAATAATCCTTCTCGGACGCCATAAGTTTTATACTAAGTACTACACGGTGTATTTTTTAGAAAATTTTCACTTTTCAGCAGGCAATATTTCTTCACAAAAACAAATTTTGCTTCAATGAAATTCAGCTCAATAATTTTCTTTTAAAGAGCTAATAAATAAAAATAAGCTCAGCTAACAACTTATATATATATATATATATATATATATATATATATTGAATAATGTTAGTTTGAGGTAAAAGCACTACAAAATTCGTTATTATTCCATCTAACTAATCTAACTCCTTTAATAACTTTGTCTAAATATTAACAAAAAAAACTATTAGAGAGACACAATTATCTTTATTGATCATCTTCTAATTTAAAATTTCAAGTCTTGAATATAAAACCACTTTTACATCAAAACGAAATATGGGAACCAAAATCATCACTAATTTTCAATTGTTTTTATGTAGTTTATTTTTTATGTGTGAAAAAGAAATCTAACTCAGCAAGTTAGTTTGCCCTTTACCCTAGAAGTTATAAAATTGGTTAGATGGTTAAAAAGAAAAAAAAAGAAAAAAAATTACAAAGTTTCCCATACCAATAAAAACTAACAAATTAACAATTAATAATTATCATAAAAAAAAAAGTTTGCCCTCCACCCTAACTTGTTGCAAGCCTTTTTTTTTTTTTTTTTTATCTAGTTAAAATGGAGCGAGCCGAATGAGTTAGTTTAATAAAGCGTAGTCCGCTATTGGGCCAAACCAATCATTTTTCCACCCATACCTAAGAATATCGTGCTTCTTCCAATAACAAGGTCTAGCCATATAATCTTTTAAAGATTGTTGAGTTGAGGACTCATAAGAGAACAATAATTGTTAGAAATATTACACTTGATGCAAGAACAATTGTAGTACAACAACTACCGTTACCACCATCACCTCATCACGATTAGGATTATAATAAAGTGTTTTGAATTTAGATTTTATTTATCTTATATTGTAATTTTATTTTAATATTATAGTTACATTGTTATTTACGTATATGATGAGTTTTTTTTATTTTGATTGTTACTCTTACTATTTATTTAAATATACTTTATTTTATTTATTTTAATATAATACAATTTAACCTTAATTTTTATTTATTTAAAATTGAAACTAATAATAATTTAAAATATTGTTCAAATTAATTTATTTCATTTGATAATTAACCAAAAAAGCAACAACTATCAACTGATAGAGCCAATATAATTAGGATTTTGCCAAGAAATATATAAATATTATTTGTTACTTTCTTCTTTTCTTTCTAAACGGATTGACATCTTAAGATTCTATTCTATGTTGATTACAATTTTAGGTCCTAACCATCCAGCTGTTGGAGTCTTCTGTTTCTGATTTTGACCATTGTCTGCGACCCATGGAATAGTCATCATCATGTGGTTATTCTATTCATTAGACTGTTTCTTTCATATTATTTGTGGAAAACATTCACTTATATTGAATTGTTTGACGATATAAATTGCAAATTAATAAAAAGAAGTTTGAGCATAAAGTAAACCAAAGCATTAAGTATTTTGATTCTCATAAGTTGATTACGTTCACACGCAAAGGTGAAAAAGCTAGCCACAGCAATTTCACTTTCATAGTTCTTCATAGTTCACTAATTATTAATCTTTTATTTATTAATTTCTTTTACTGTGGAAGTTTTATTGCCGACAGGTTAGACCACATTACTAAGCTTGTGCAGATTTGCCCACATATTACCTGCAGAAACTTCTTCGTCAGCTTAATTAAATATACCAATTTGCATAAAACAAATAGATTAATTATAAAAAAAATGAAATCTATTATATCAGGGTTAAGTTATCAATTAGACAGATATAAGACTTTGAAAAGAGGTACGGTATAGTTTTATGTTTTACATCTCTCGTATTTGAAAGTCTTTAACAACATTAAATTTCTTACTTTTAAACATATGCAACAAAATTAAAATTTAAGTGTATAAAAAATAAAACACTCCCTATAAATTATAAAATATAAGATCTTGTTAATTAATGACTTTGTAATACTGATTAAGAATTTATTAAATAACATTTTATTAAAAATAAATGTTTAGATGTTCATATTTAAAAATCACAGCGAAATGATTAACAAAAATTATTGTTAATTTCTTAATTAGTACTACATATTGATTAACGTTGACGAATTAATATATAATTAAGTGTATAAAAAGTATACAAATGTATATAATGTACGTAGCTGGGTAATATATATATTATTCATTTTAGGTTGTCACTATTATGAACACTTAACTATTAACAAGTTCAGCATAGTAAATAATCGAGTTTTTTTAAGTATATTAATAGAGGTTTAATTTTTAGTGATGTTTATAGGAAATAAAATTGTTGAAAAAGACAAAATTTATTTCAATAAACTGTATCTAAAATATTAAAAACTATGAGCATTAAACTTTTGGTCAACCTGCCGTTGGATTGACTTTGATTCTGCACAGCAAAAGGTTCCTTTTGATTTTCAACTTGTCACCTCTCATAATCATTTTTCTCGGGACTGGCTGCACCTCACAAAACCTTGACTCTTTTATTTTTTATTTTTGTTGTTGCTATTATTGAATGAAAACCTAGCTTGACTCCTTTGATTAACATGCAGGAGAAGAGAAGACATTCGATCTGCCCTGAGATTGTAAAACTATAATTAATGAACAACCTGTAGCCTCTAGGTTTTAGGCGAAAGTTAATATAATAGTATCTTGTTGTGGAGCTAATTAACTCGAGTCAAGGACTAACTCGTAAGTAAAACTGGTTAACAATATATAATTTGAATTAAAAATTATTTAATACTCATATGGTCACTTAAAAAAGTACGTAACTTTTATGTTTTAACCTTAATGTTCCATGACTTAATTTAACAGTCATGACTCACTCTTCTAATTAACTCTTTCTAATAAAAATTCTCACCTGATGCAGGCCTTATAAGTGACTTCTTAATCAACTTTTCTCATGGTATAAAAATTACACTAACACAACATAATAAGAGAACTAATAAAATAAAGTAATTATATGTTAATACACTAAATAACTTGATAAAGTAAGATAATATATATAATTGTTGTATCCTATTTTAACCTCCAAACAACCCCTAAACATATTGTCCATTAAAAGTCATGTAAACATTCCACTTTAAAATTTCCTTTTAAGTTGTGTGAAATGAAATAGAAGGAAAAAATTGAGATTTTTTTTTGACTTAAAATAGTGTAGTAAAGGTGTGAGACACATAAAATTTTGAAATTTTTTCTTATTTTTTTATAATTTGAACACAACCAAACCAACCAAGGATAAGTCTCCAATAGGTATTTTCAATAAATGGCCGGCCTTTTTAACTGTTATTTTGAGCCTTGTTCATTTTTAATTTTTTTTCTTTTCTTTTGATATTTTGAAATCTTTAATCTAAGGTGGTGACTTTAATGTTATATTGTTGGCTATTGTTTCTTGCATTTCTCAATTTGCTTCCAAAATTCTTTCTGAAATATATTTTGATCTTCCTGATTGATCATTCCGGAAGCCAAAAAGGAAATACATTCCAGAATGTAATTTTACATTTCAAATTGACCATTTCGAAAGGAAAAAATGGAGTTCCGGAAGCAACTGAAAAGTGCAAGAAGCAATAACCTATGTTGTAATTAATGGACCTTGTTTCGGACCTTTTTCTTCGTCTAGTTTCAGATCTATCTATAGTATCGATAAGTTACTTGTGCGCTTCGGGCTAAAGGTCTCCTGCTATTTTTTTTTCTTGTGTTTATGTGATGTTCTATACTGGGATTGAATGATACTGATAATTTTAGAGTTTTGGTGAAAAGTTGTGATTTTTGTGAGTTGAGTTGATACAAAAGCTTGTTAATAACTAGGGATGCTACTTGAACATTTTGGTACTGAACATGTGTTAAAGAAATATGCATAACTTGAGTTCTATTTATCTTTTTATGTTGATTTTTGTCTCATTGGAAAGTTGACTCAAAACCCTATTGAAAGGACTCAAGATTCATGTTAAAAAACTGAGAAATGAGTGAGTTATATCCTGTGCAAGTTGGTCCTTTAGCTGGAAAAATGTTGACTGAGTTATGTTGCATGATTTGCATTTTTGAAATTTTATGGACATGGGATTGGAACGAGGTTGATTATATTTAAAAACTACACATCTTAAGCTTTCTTTAAATATAAAATATGCTCGATTTCAATAAGTTTTCAATTGTATATAATTTTTATATGCTTGATGTGCTCTGATTTTAGCTTGCGTTGACTTCTGAACCTGTTTATAAAATAAAATTTGTTAAAAATAGTGTATTTTATGTTTTTGAGTGATTCCAAAGAATTTAAAACCTAGACTCATTTATCTTTACCGTGATATAAAATTAGTTGCATAAATATTTCGAAGAATTAAAATTATACACTAATCTTGTTGGTTGTTATATTTGTCAATACTGTGAAACAATCTAACTTCTTTGATTTTTTATAATTTTTGTAGACTTTTGTTTGATAAGTAAATTTTTCTATGCTGAAAAGAGGCTTAATTATATTTCCATCAAGATATAGCAGGAGCTAAACGAAAATTATATAAGGTATCAAATGTTAATATCTTTCAGTAGAGTAAATTTCAAAATGAATTTACATAGTTCTATAAACATAATTGACTATTTCGATGTAAATGATTTTTAAATTTGATTTATATATGTAAGTGAGTAAATTGAAATGTGTTCTTGTTGAATATAATGGATATCATAATAAACTTAACATAAATATAAGTCCTCATCAATAAAACACATCAATGACATAATAACTGACTGTATAAATTAAATGAAAGTTATGTTGTTGTTGATGGGTGTCATACCCTAATTCTGTCCAGGTATAAAAAAAATATAAAAAAACAGAAAATAAAAATGAAAAGTAGAACAAAAATGAAAGAAAAAGAAAAAAAAGAAAACAAATAAAATATATATAACAGTTTTTTTTAAAATAAAAAAAATAAAGAGTAGTAAATAAATAAATAAAACACAACAAAGAGCAAAAAGAAAGAGAAGAAAAAAAAGAGGCCACAAGACCCATTAGGTTAAAAAAGTAACAAATAAAAGCAAAAGGAGGCATCAGAATAGAAGGAATTGGCTGAAGAAGAGGCACGAATTCCGGAGTGCACAAATTGACCACTCCGATAACGACACTTGGTGTCGTCGTGGGGTCTCTGAGGTGATCCTCTTCCTTCCCCCTCATTCTCTCCCTACGTTTCCTCTCTCCTCTCTTTCCTCTGCTTATTCTTTTCTCTTGTTCTACGTTTTTGGTTCATTCGATTCTTGTTCTGTTCATGTTTTTTGTGTGATTCTTCTCCCTTTTTATTTACTATTTATTTGTTGCAGTTTTTCTTTTGTTATTCTTTTTGTTTTGGCATTTTTGTTCATCTTCTTCCCTATGGGTTTCATTTTTTAAACTTTTTCTATATAACCACCGTGCACCACTATGGCCACCACCACGACCACCATCACACGTCGCCTCCGTGGCGACCTCGTGTTGCTAGGCTACCTCGCCGGTGGTGGTAGGAGGTCAAGCCTCCTTCATGGAGGCTCAAACCCTCTTTCTCACGTTGCTGCTGCCATGGCTGCTGTGCCCAACAGTGAAATACGGGTTGGGCCGGGTCGTCTTGACTCGGTTCTGACCCTAAAATAAATAATAAAAAAAAAACTTTATTTTACTTTTTGAACCCCCAAGTTTAATAAGTTCACCCCTTCACCAATTGGGCCTGACCCATCCAGAAAAAAATTTTGTAATACTCTTTACACCCCATTTTCATAAACGCACTCCTAATCTGTTGGGTCTGACCCATTTTGTAATTAAATAAGTTATGTTAATTGCACCATTTTCTTCCTGTATGCAACCCTAATTACTAAGTGTACTCCCCACTTTTATCCTATCCCTTTCTATTTCCACTTTGATTTATTTGATTACGTAATGTTACGTCATTTATTCATTAGTATTTTTAGTATGCGCTTATGTTTCGTGCACTTCATGCTGGGTCTCCGACTCGCTTGGTGGTGTTTCAATTACACGTGGATAGATTTTGTGAATATCATGTTGGGCCTCCAACTTGCTTGATTTCGTAGAGTTTACCGCAAAATTCAAAAACTTTTCTAAAAAAGCTAAAAATACTCAAATAAAGGATCACTTAATTCTCTTTTTTCTCAAGAAAATCTACATATTACTCGAGATTGCTTCAAGGTTCAATGCCTTAAGTGATTCTCCTCGCTTTTTCTTCAAATTCAACATCGTTTCAAGGTTCAATGCCTTAACGACCTTATTTCACGCCATTGAAACAAATCTTTCAACAACAAAAAAAAGGATAAAATCAATCCAATGCAAGTTCTTTTCAAAAAAAGAACTACGCAAGTCTGATTTCCTCATTGCACTTGGGGATACGTAGGAGCGAGGGCAAACCCCTTGTCGACCTAAAAGACTAAAAAAAAATATAAAATTTTCTCTTTTTCTAAAAAATAAAAATTTGATTTCTTTTTCTGAATAAACAAAAATAAAACAAACATAAGTCATGTTCTTAAGGAAAAACAAATAATTAAAAGTCATTTTATTTTTAGCACAGTCGATTAAAGGCTGTCATCTTCATGACAGACGCGTGGGGTGCTAATACCTTCCCCGTGTGTAAATGACTCCCGAACTCCTTTTCTCTTAAATCGTAGGTCATGTCTTATCTTTTTGGTTTTTCCGACGATTTCCTTAATTAAACGTTGGTGACGACCCCCTCTAGTTTTTCCCTTTTTTTGGGAATAATTATTTTCTTTTTCATCGTCGTCCCGTCGTGGTCGAACAGGTTGCGACAGATGGCGACTCCACTGGGGACATGTTTAGAGAGTTAAGCCATTTGATCAAGTGTGCATTTTATCGTGACTTTTTCCTTTTTTTTTTCCTTTTTCTTTTTGTTGTCTTGTTTGTCATTGTTTGACTTCGCTATAGTTCTTTTCGTGGTTTTGCTTCGATCTCTTTTTTATTATTTGTCTCGCTCATGCTTGTATATATCCTTTGCATGTTGTTACTCCTTTGTGGTTAGAAATAAATAGTCTCATTGAACGCTAGGGTAGACGACATGTGCTATACTTGTTGTATCTGCATGAGTATTTTTTGATTGTTTTGCAGGTGGGGTTGGGTATTTCTTAGGTTGCTCCATTCACACACGACACCTACACTTTTTGCACACACTTTGAGATATTTGGCCCTATACCCAGGTCTGTGTGAGCCATAGGGAGTGGAGGTCGATCTGTGGTCATGCTAGGTCTCCGACTCGCTCGATGACAGTGAAGCTTATCTAGAGTTTTCCTCTTTTTGTGGTGCGTTGTCGCTAATAGTCCCTATTTTCGCATTGTTATTACGTAAGAGGACGATATCTCTAGATGCTGGTGAGGTTACATGATACTACCCTTGAAAGTTGTCACTGAATAGTGGACTTTTAGACCTTTCTGCTAGGTTCCTAAATTAAGGACACGGTGCATACTCACCCCACCTTGTTTTCTTAATCACATCATGTGTCTCTTTATAGCATCACAATGGACATCATTTTTGCATTCATCATTTGTCACATTCATACATCGCATAAGTCATTTCATTTTCATCTCGGCAAGCCCGACCTTTATGAAGCTAGTCTCTATCAAGTTTCTATCCGGGATGGCATCCCGGCTAGGGGTGTTTATGGGTACAGGTCATCCGTGAACCCGAATTGATTCGAACTGATTTGAACTATTTCGGTTGGGTCATTTATGTATTTGGGTCAAAATTGAACCGAATCGATCAAAATTGATGATCTACAGGTTGGGTCACGGGTTTAGATTTATAGATCCATTGACCCGATTTGTGAACCCGTAATAATAATATAAATTTTATTATATATATATATTTATATTAAAAATTAAAAAATTAATTTTTTTTCTCGCCATAGTTTAGCATATGACCCAAAAAATTTGTTTCTTTTCCTTTTGCTCGTTGCTATTTTCCTTGATCATCGTTATTAATGTGAGTACATACAATTTTGTTTTAATCGTATATATGGTGTTGAGAAGAGCATGGACAAAATGAAAAAATTGAAAGACCCCATTCAAAAACTGATTCAGCAATATGTACTAGAACATCTCATTTCTCATTCTAGTAGCAATTCAGCTAATTCTAGTACATTGGCTTCAAACATGGTCTCACAACATAATGATGACAAAGATGATAAGGATGATGATTGAGATGATGAATTTAGAATGAAAATCAAGAAAAAATAGGGTGATGTGAAAAAAAATGAGTTAGATAGGTAATTGGAGGATGATGTTGAAGATTACCACCCTGAGTTTGACATTTTGAATTTGTAGAAATTGAAAGCATCCAAATATTATATTTTTTCATGTATGGCTAGATATATATTGGTCATTCTTGTATCTATTATATCATCTGAGTCTGCATTTACTATAGGGGATAGAATTCTGGACTCATTTCGTAGTTCCTTGAGTCCTACTACTGTTGAAGCTCTCATTTGTGCCCAAAATTGGTTTAAATCTACTCAGCAAAATGTTAATGACTTGCAAGTTGAAATAAATGAAGCGGAAAAGATTCAATTAGGTGTGTAATTCCTTATTTCATTTTTTATATTTGTATAAAATATCAATTAATTTTTGTGCTAATGGGATTGTGTTTAAATTTTAAGAGTTGTTTGGTTTGACTTTAAATACTACTAATATTGGGTCTCCAAGTGTTGAAACTGCAAGTGCTGAAACTTATTAATGTATTAATTTCAGATATATTGTTATTTGTTTCACCTTTTTTTTAATATTTTGTTTACTGTGTTTATAATATTAATGAATCATATTTTGTTCATTTGTTTGTTTTAACAAATCTGGTTACAACAAATTTGGTATAGCAAAACTTAGTTTGTAAGAAATAGTTGTGATTCAGACTATTATAGTAAATCTTGTTCAAGAATCTTTTGTTTTAATTTATATTATAAGTCTATTTTACAATATTATGTTGATGGTATTAAATGAATCAATTTACTACTTTCATACATTTGATAATATTGTGTTAATTGTATTGAATATTTGAAAGAATCATGATATAAAATAGTAGTTCTAAGAAAAAAAAACTAAATGGGTAACCTGTTGAACCGAACCGAACCGATCATGAACGGGTTGGGTTGGGTTGGGTTTCAAGATTTTTTTTTTTGAAATCGAACCGATCAAATTTGATTGGGTTGCATCCTAAATTTGGTCAAAATCGATCTGAACTGATCCGCAAACACCCCTATTGAAAACCTTGTATTGTGGTAAGCCAATTACCCACTTTCGTAGATCAATTTTTTGGTTTATATGTTGGAGTTTTAAAAAAAGAAGGAACATTGGATGTCTTGCAAAAATTAACACTCATTTTCATAAATAAATTAATAGTTAACTAAGTTATTAGTCTCTAAACTTTTTCAAAATTCAGTTTTTAGTCCCTAAACCAAAGTTTGACTAATCAAAGCCACTCAACTTTTTTCCATTAAGGTTTTTAGTCCCTAAATAAAAGTTTGACCAACCAAGGTCTCTAAAGCCTTTTAAAATTCAATTTTTAGTTCCTGAAACCCCATTAAATAAATAAAAATAATGAGGTTCAAACTTTTTTCCTTCAGGGACCAAAAGCTTTGTACGATATTAAATCTTTCACATTGTATTAGTTGTTAGTTGATCATCTTCTGATAGCAGGTTGTTATAGTTGTGGGATATAGGGGAAAAATTATGAAGAGCGAAAGACTTTGATTCAAGAAGGTGTTTTGAGCTTTCAACATGATTGGAGTGCCTTGAAGTTTAGTATATGATTCAAGGGTAAGCGAAAGACAATCTGATTGATCCATGCATTCATTCATTCATCCATTAATAAGCTTAAATGGTTTTCACTAAAACATCAAAGTTTTTATTCTTTTGGTTAATGTTTTAATCTGATTAAAAGGTTTTTGGAAAAATGATTTCTTACTATTTTAATCGATTACTTAAGTAATATAATCGATTATTTTGTTCTTCGTTTAATCTGGAAAAACTTTCATGAACAATTTAATCGATTACCTATCAGATTAATCGATTATTTGGCCTTTGATTGAAACTGAAACTGATATAGTGTAATCGATTACCTAGTTGAAAATAGTTTTTAAGGTTTGCTGGAATAATCGATTATCATCATCCGTAATCGATTACATAGTTCATTTTGAAAATCTTAATTTTCTAACTTAATCGATTACCAAAACTCGTAATCGATTACACAGTTCATTTTGTGAAACTGAACTTTCTGTCTTAATCGATTACAGCTCGGTCTAATCGATTATTTTGCTCGTTGCTAAAATCCTGAAGCCTTCTTGAACAAATTAATCGATTAAGTGATAATTTAATCGATTACAGAAGCGTTTTAATCGATTATCTGGCGCGTTTAATCAATTATAGTTAGTTACAAAATCTGTTATAAATAGATTTGAAGGCTTGGCTTGTAAGAGAACTTGATCAATTCGTATTTCTGAGTATACACAAGCTTTCTAAAGTCTCTTAAAGTGATTTTCCTGGTTCTATTACTTCTTGCTTCATTCAAATCATTCATGGGTCTTTGAATGAATCTTGAGCAAGAAACTTTTCGAGGTTAAGGAAAAGTATGTGCTGATTTTGTTTTGCTATTCAACCTGATTTGGTAACTCATGTGCATTACATTCATTGGATCATCAGGTTGTCTCTCTCCTTAATCTTTGTGTATAAATTCGTTTTTGAATTTCTGGTGTAAATTGCTATTGTAAGTGGGTTCTTCTAGCTTGGGTCTAGAGAAGGGTTCTCTAGTTAAAGAACAGAGTAGTGTTCTCTTGTTCTTGCTCCTTAGAATTCTAATAGGGTTTTAGATTTCTATTCTTTATCTAGGGTTGATAAAGGGAGGTTTTGTAATAAGCTTGTAAGAACAAGATTTATAATAGTGAAACTTTAATCTAGTGTTGATTAGAAGAAACTAGATGTTGCTTCAGTTGTGAAGTGAACCAATATAAATTGCTTGTGTGTTGTTTCTCTATCTCTGTTACTTTTATTGTTCATTGCTTCTTTGATTCATATTCATTGTTCAACGAGTTCTGTTTTGAGCAAATTGATTCCAAGGGGCTGAGCTATTTGATTAAGTAAAAAGATTTCTTGGTTTTGAAAGTAATAAAGATTCTGGAACTCGGATTTGAATTAATTTTAAAATATCAAGGTTTTAACCAATTCATCCCTTCTTGGTTATTGTGAGTATTCCCTTTATTTTTAATTGGCATCAAGAGCTGGTTCTTGAGAGTTATTCAAGATCACTATATTTTCTTCAAAAAGAAAAATGAATACCTCACAAATAACCTTCAAAGAAGGTGCTTCTCTCAATCGTCCTCCGATGTTTGAAGGAGAGCACTTCAGTTTTTGGAAAAATAGAATGAAAATCTTTATTCAATCAAATGACCCAGGTGCTTGGAATGCTATAGGAAAAGGTCCTTTGATTCCCATTAAAACTGTTGGCAATGAGATGATTCCCAAAGAATGGAATGACATGACAGTGTTAAAAAGAGAATTGTCCAATATGATTTTAAAGCTAAAAATATGATTACCTCTGCACTTTCTTTTGATGATTTTTTTAGAACAGTGAGATGCACAATTGCAAAAGAAATGTGGGAGATACTGGAAATAACTCATGAAGGTACTGAAGAAGTTAGAAGATCAAGAAAGCATGCCTTGATCCATGAGTATGAGATGTTCAAGATGAACACCACAGAAAGCATTTCTCAGCTACAAACAAGATTCACTCATATAGTCAATCATCTTCTGGGTCTTGGGAAGATCTTTGATGCTGAAGAATTAAACATTAAGATCTCGAAGTGTCTCATAAGACCTTGGCAACCAAAGGTGACAACAATCAAGGAATCAAAAGATTTATCCAATATGTCCATGGCTGCACTATTTGGTAAGTTACTTGAATATGAGCTTGAAATGTCTCAACTAACTTGTGCTGAAGATGCATAAAAGAATAATAAAAGTATTGCATTAAAATCTGCATCATCAAAATCTGAAGAAGTGGAAGAATCAAGTGAAGAGGATGAAGATGACAACATGAACTTGATTGTCAAGAAGTTCAGCAAGTTCTTGAGGAAAAACAAGACCAAAAAGTGCAACAAGAACAACAACAACAAAAGGATTGACAACATTTTTACTTGTTTTGAATGTGGAAAACCTGGCCACATCAAATCAAAATGTTCAATCTTTTTGAAAAAGTAACAAGGTGACAACAAGGTGAGGAAGGAAGGAAAATCCAAAAGAGCCTACATAGCTTGGGAAGATAATGAGTCAACAACTTCAGAATCTTCAACTGAAAATGAAGAAGCTAACATGTGTCTCACTTCCACAATCAATGAAGAAGATGATGATTTATTAATTGATGGAAATGAGGTAAATTCTGAACTTGAACAAGCTACTAATGCTTTCCAAGAAATGCATGAAGAAGCCCAAAAGCTTGTAAAATCCAATAACAAGCTTAAAGGAGATCTTAGATGGCATGTTGCAAAGATTACTGAATTACAAACTAAAATTTGCAACTTGAAAGAAGAGAATGAAAAACTTGTTTCAAGTTACAAATTAAATGGATGTGTATGTGCTTCTTCTTCTACTAATGTCAACAAATACAATTTATTGCAAAAGGATTTTGATGATTACAAAAGAAGTCAAGGAAAAAATACATGTTACTCTTATCCAAGAACAATGATTTAATTGATCTTTTGATAAAGCTATACAAAGGGAAATGCAACTTGGCTGAAATGTTAAGTGTGTAAAGGTATGTTGGAGATACTTCTGGTTTGGGGTACAAACAAGGCTCAAAATCTTTTGGAAAAACTGTATTTGTGCCTCCAAAATAGAAGAATCAAAAGAAGTTCAAAAACTCAAAGATCAATCAAAATGCTTTCTTGAGAAAATCATCAAAATCTGTAACATGCAACTATTGTATGGAAAAAGGACATACATCTTACAAATGCTATGCTAGGAGATTCTATGTGCCTAATGGAGATTGCATTTGGGTTCAAAAGAAAAAGAAAGCTGCTAACCCCTATGAACCCAATCTCAATTGGGTATCTTCCTTTATAAACTAATTTGATTCTTGCAGGTATGTCTAAGAGTTAGATCCTCATTATGATACCTTGATAGTGGATGCTCTAGACATATGATGGGTGACATGTCTGTGCTTACAAATATAACTCTTAAAGATGGAGGATTTGTCACTCATGGAGATAATAACAAAGGAAAGATCATTAGAGAAAGCAACATAGGAGATAGCTTCAAAACGAAAATCAGAAATGTTCTTTATGTGGAAGGGTTAAAGCATAATCTCTTAAGTATAAGCCAACTCCGTGATAAAGGATTCAAAGTCTTATTCAATGAGAATTGCTGCATGATTTGTGATGGGCAAAGTGGTGAAATAATTCACATAGGTAAAAGAAAAGGTAACATTTACTTACTTTCAATTGATCATGCATTATTTCACAACACTTCTTGTCTAATAAGCAAGATTGATGAATCTTGGCTGTGGCATAGAAGGACAAGTCACATTAACATGCATCATATGAACAAGCCAATTAAAAAGGATTTAGTAATTGGTTTATCCAAACTTAAGTTTGAAAAGGACAAACTATGTGATGCTTGTCAAAAGGGGAAACAAACCAAAAATTCTTTTCAAATGGATGTTAAAAGTGCCTTTTTAAATGGATACATTGAGGAGGATATATATGTTGAACAACTTCCTGGTTTTACTGATTTTAAACATCCAAACTATGTTTTTATACTTAAAAAGGCCCTTTATGGTTTAAAACAAGCTCCTAGATCTTGATATGAAAGATTAATCAAATTTCTGCTTGAACAATCTTTCACAAGAAGTCATGTTGACAAAACCTTGTTCATCAAAAGACATAAGAATAATATCTTATTGGTTCAAGTATATGTTGATGATATAATTTTTGGTTCAACTAATCATTTGTTGTGCAAGGAATTTTCTACCACTACTAGAAATATGCCTTTTAATGACACGCAATCGACGACGGTTCTTTCATAACCGTCTTTGTATGTGGGGCGGTGGCATTTTTGCAATTAAATGGAAGTTTACAAGGACGGTTTTATAAAACCGTTGTGGAAGGGGAATAAAGAAGACGGTCATTCAAAGACCGTCATCGTTTCTGCCTCATACAAAGACGGTTTTCTAAAAACCGTCTTTGTTTTATTTATAATTTCAAATTAAAAAATTTAAATTAATTAACCCTATTTCCATCCAAAACGCGCGTTGTACCCTAGCCCCTTCTCTTTCACAGTCACTCCGTCTCTCTCTGTCGCGACCTCTCTCTCACGACCTCTCTCTCGCGACCTCTCTCCCACGACCTCTCTCGCGCGACCTCTCTCTCACACCCTCAAAGCTGTTTGTGTGTTCAGTGGAAGGAATGGGTCTTTACTCGAAGCTCTCTCACTCTCAGTGAAGGTAAGAATGCTGTCTCACCAAGTTTGTTATTTATAGCTTCTAGTGACATATTGGAATTTAGCCATTGTTGATAGAATGATTCATGGGCTCCACCCCTTTGTTCCCATGTCCCTTCTGCCGTTTCCATTATAGCCCTAATGCTTTCATCACATTTTCATATATGATATAATTAGGAATATAAATTTGTTGCAATTTGAGTTTAGTGGGTGAAATTAACATGGCTATTTTGTAATACTGTCTATTGTACATCAAATTGAACTCAAGCTTCCCCTATTTTTCTGTAGTCTGTGCAGCATTTAAACCCCGTGCTGGAGTTGATACTGAAGTTGCTGGAAGCTCTATACAAAATTTAGAGCATTGGTCAGAGGCTTAGACATGTTTTAACATATATTTTTGTGAAATTTTTTATTAGTTGAATGTTTTTGTTCTACTCCTTTCTTAGTTTTACTTCATAGTTATGGGAAATGATACTAATTTCAAACACTAGAAATTCAATGGTTTTTCTATTTAGTTGGGGGTGGGAATTCAAACTCTTGATTAATGGGTGTTGCTCTTTATTGTATGTATGTGCCTGTGAAATTTTACCTGTTTTTTTACCCGTTTTCATAGGTGCAAGAAAATGAGTATTCTTGCAAAATAGCCGATTTATGTACGTGCCTGTGAAATTTTATTCTGGCATGTACTGTATTTAAATATTTATGTACCCTTATGAACAATGTAGTTTAATTAGTTTGGGCCTTTGTTAAGTTTTCCAGTTTTTCTTAGTTATTAGTTCACTGTGAATAAAACTTAGGAGCAATGTTGTTTTGGTTATGATTTGTAGAGTATGATATATCAACAAGAAGAATAGTTGGACTGATGAAGCACCCCACTTTGTGACAAGTTAGAAGCATCTGGAGGCTATTGGAGGAAAATCTTAAACCTGGTGTGCACTCAACTGCAGGTGTGTGTTGAGGTAATTATTCTCATTGCCATTGATTTGGACAGAGTTTGCACGTTAGGATTAGTACACAGTCACTTAAAAAAGTGCTGGTTTTGTATGCGTGCTTAACACGAAAGCTGACCTAAATGCACAAGCGTTTAATAAAAAATGAAATTGCATTCTAATGGATGTATGATAATTCGCAACAATGTTGATTGTTGTTAACAGATGGTTTTCCATATATCATGTGAGTCAAGATTCCCATGTTCAAAAACCAATCATAATGAAGAACATTTTCCCTCTTTAATGCATTAGTTTTGAGACTTGTTGCTAGAGCATGCAAAGTTATAGCTTGTAGTATTGCTCTTTTGGGTAATTTTGATTTGACATAACATACTTGTATTCCATGAACATCCACCAAAGTTGATAGTGATGACTGTAGAAGAAGTTAGAATATAAAGTAAAATACACTTTTCTCCCTTGAAAGATGCTTAAATTACATTCTTCCCCTCTTTATTTAAAAGTTGCTCCCCTTTTTCCTGAGAGTTCAGTATGATTACTTTTCATTTTTGTTTAACTTTGAAGGTCACTGATAATTAATTCTGAACATTGTATTATCAACATTTGTACTTTAAGAATATGGAATAATATTTTGAATTCTCATACTATCAGCTTTGAAACTTGACTTGGAATCATTATTCATTTTTTTAAGTCTCAAAAGTCATAGCAAGAATTCAAAACTAGTTGCTGATAATGTTGAAAGTCATACGACATAAAATTAATCCTAAGATATTTGTTTATATTAAAATAAGAGGGGTAGGGCGGTGTAGTTTAAACCTCTCTTGTGGAAGGGGAGTATAATATACTGTAGAATAAATTATTATGTTAGTTGCACACTCGGGAATTTGTACATTATGGCGTTTGTTGACACAACTGAGGATGACTATTGGATGACAATTAACCCAGTCTCATTGGTCATCATGCCCTTTGTTCTGGTTTATTGTCATTTATATGGGTAAAGTGTCAAGCTCACATTATTTTTTTTGTTTATTTTTCTATTAATTTCAATTTATTTGATGGCAGGACCGAGAGCAAACCGTGAAACAACTTGGTGAGTTCTTGAACACCAAGGTTGCCCCCAAAGAACTTGTTGATGAAATAAAGGTACTTAATGTTTGTCTTGATCTACATCCTAATAAATTAGCTGTAATTACGATGTGATGCATTTTGGATCACGTATTTAAAATTTTAATTGAAATATTATATCTGTTTCAGAAAATTTACCTTATATGATTTGTGAACTTTTTTATCACTATTGTTCTGACCTTGTTCTCTTTGAATGAAATTGCTGGGATACACTAGGATATTGGAAAGGCTCTTCTACCAGCCTCAACCGATAATAAGGTTGTTCCTGCTCCGGCAGAGAAAAGTTCAGAGCTTGCTATAGCTGATAGCACTGTACAGACAGCAGTAGCTACTCCCGAGCTCAAAGTGGATGCAGTAGCTCCTGAAGTAAACTCACTGCCCAAAACTGAAGTCAAGGCAGAAGAATCACTTCCTGTGCAACCAAGGCCACTTTCATCATACCCATATGTAATGTCTTAACTTCCTTTCTCTATGAATTTTCCACTTTTGGTGCTGAGTAGTCATGCTTGTGGTGGCCAATTTTCTTGGAACTTTTCTTTCCATATATTATATATTTTTCTTTAAGAAATGCTAGTAACATATGTTCCAAAACATTCTTTAGAACATATTAGTATTGGTTGAAATTGATTGAAAATTCCCAATTTTGGTGGATTTCTATTAGATAAGATATACCTATAGTTTCACTTCTTATTTAACAAAATCATAATTTGTAGTTTCTAATACATTTTACTCAATAATAGAGGTCTGATACCAGTAGTGTGTTCAAGACTGTGTTGTTAACACTCCTATTTTTCTTCCGGTGCCATTATGATTCCATTTAATAGAATCTCTTTAATCAATATCAAATGTCACACTGCATTACCAACAAAGGTTGGTTCAGTTGGTAAGGAACAAACTCATCTCCAAAAGGGCAACTTCTCTTGTGGTGATGTGCAACGATGAACATGGTATTGGTAGCAACAAACATGTTTATCTGCCATTGTTTTGGTGTATTGCACTGTGGTTTAGAAACAGATTTGTAACTCATCCACACAATTAACTTAGGAGAAATCCCATGATTTTTTTTGTCTAAGGAGGATGAAAAATGAAGTCGGAGTGGGTCACTATTAACAACAGAAAACATTGATTGATAAGTACTGAAAAGATTCTCACTTTGATAGTAGTATGTCACGTTGAACTCTGTCTCTCTCTTTCTCTTTGTCTCTCTATCTCTCTCATTTTCATGTCAGAAAACATTCATCAGAAAATCGTTTAGGAATCAGAGAAACTGTGTCCCTTTGATTTTCTGAGGGCTGTTGGGATCTGTGTTGTGAAGATATGCACAAAGACATGGAGAGACAGAAATACGAACCCACCATTCAAAGTAACACAGTAATCATAATAATCGCATAAAAGAGGTCACCTTTCCCAGTGTTTTGGGGACATGGAAAGAGAGAAAAAACTAAGAGCTTAACAGTGGAAAAACAATAGTTGTAAATTAGCCTTATTAATTAAGAACCCTTTTGATAAGAACTGGATCAAAGAATTACGGAAATGCAGAATTTGTATTCACAATTGAGGCAATTGCCTGAATTATACAGCTCTAATGGTGATTTCGAGACACCACTCTCCACTCTCTGTTTCTAACTAACTCTGTCCTTCTCTTCTTTCTGTCTATTTATAACCACTAGCTCTCTCTAGTAACTACAGTTGGTTCGTTACTACTGTGGTTTCATTTACAGTTATTCTTCTAAACAGAATTACCACTAACTCCTTTTGTATGATACACTTTGCCCTATCTATTATTATAGCCTCTATCAATACCCTCCCTTCAAGAGAGACCTTGTCCCCAAGGTCTAATTAAGGGAACACGGTACTAATTTCTTCTAAACTCTCCCAGCTATCTTCATGATGAGGTAACCCGTGCCATTTAATAAGCACTTCTTGCTGTCCCTGTGCTGTATTTCTCTTCTGCATCACCTTCTCAGCCTGCACCTGAAGTTCCAGGTCTTCATTCAAAATCTTAGGTAAAGGTTGAGGATGACAAGTAGGTTTAACTGCATTCTTGAGATGAATTTTGCTGTCTACTGGTAACTCCAGCTTATAAGCTACTTCCCCCACCTTCTGAATGATCTTGTAAGGCCCATAAAATCTGGGACTGAGCTTCTCATTTGGTTTCTTTGCCAATGACTTCATCCTATATGGTTGCAACTTCAAAAACACCCATTCTCCCTCCTGAAACTCCACTGCCCTCCTATGTTTATCTGCATATTTCCTCATTTGATCCTGAGCTTTTAACAGATTTCTTTTCAACTCTTGAAGTAATTTATCTCTGTCCTTACACATCTGATTCACTTCCTCTAACTTAGAAGGCAGGTCAGCTCCTCTAAGTAGCAATGGAGGCTCTTGTCCATATAAAGCTTTGAAAGGAGACATCTTTGCTGAGATATTATAATTGGTATTAAACCAAAATTCAGCCCAAGCCAAGTGAGCAGGCCACTATTTCGGTTTTTCTCCAGTTAAACACCTTAAGTAAGCTTCTACACACCTATTTACCACTTCTGTTTGGCCATCAGTTTGTGGATGGTATGCAGTGCTCATTTTCAACTGTGTTCCTTCTTGCCTGAATAGTTCTTTCCAGAAGTTACTCATAAACAGTCTGTCCCTATCTGAAATTATAGATGTAGGGAACACATGCAATCTAACTACTTCCTTGATGAATATATCAGCCACCTCTTTGGCAGTGAAAGGGTGACTCAAAGCCAAAAAGTGAGCATATTTAGTGAATCTGTCCACACTTACCAAAATAGTATCCTTACCTTGGGCTCTAGGTAAACTGTCAATAAATTCCAGAGATATATCAGACCACACCCTATTAGGAATAGGTAAAGGCTGCAATAACCCTGCTGGAGCCAATGTACTTGCTTTATTCCTTTGACATGTCTCACATTCTGCCACATATTGTCTCACATCTTTCTTCATCCCATTCCAAAAAACCACTCCTGCTACCCTTTTCAAGGTTCTAAAAAACCCTGAGTGTCCACCCACAGGTGAATCATGTAACTCTTTTAAAATCACTGGAATTCTGGATGAATTTCTAGCCTACACCAACCTGTCTTTATAATACAGTTTGCCTCCCTTAACTGAGTAACCAGGTTTTTCCATTGTGTTGGACAAAATTCCCCTGTATATGTCATACATTTGAGAATCAGACTGCAATTCCTCCTCCCATTCACCCCAATCCTCTTGCTGCACCACTGATATAGCAGAAAAATTGAACTGTCTGGAGAGAGCATCAGCCACTACATTTTCTCTCCCAGGTTTATATTGAATCTCAAAGGTATACCCAATCAGTTTGGAGGCCCATTTAAACTGATCTTCATTTAATAACTTCTGATCACTCAAAAATTTAAGGCTCTTTTGATCTGTTTTGATTATAAATTTCCTTCCCATCAAATATTGATTCCATTTTTTTACTGCCAACACCACAGCCATTAATTCCCTTTCATATACAGATTTAAGCTGACCTCTCTCGGACAGAGCTTTACTCCAGAAAGCTAATGGCCTCCCTTCTTGCAACAGCACTGCTCCTAATCCAGTACCAGAAGCATCAGTCTCCAATATGAATTGCTTGGAAAAATCTGGTACTTTTAATATAGGTAACTCCTTCATTGCTGTCTTCAATTGATCAAATGCCACCCCATCCTCCTCTCCCCATTTAAAAGCATTTGTTTTTAATAATGCATTCAATGGGTGAGCTATTTGTCCATAGTTCTTTACAAATCTCCTGTAATAAGCTGTCAACCCCAAAAACCCTCTCAGCCCTTTTGTATCTCTAGGCACTGGCCAATTTGCCATAGCTTCCAGGTTGCTGGGATCAGCTTCTACACCTTTACTAGAAATAATATGGCCCAAGTACTTCAAGCTTCTTTGGCCAAAACTACATTTCTTTCTGTTAACAAATAATTGTTGCTATTGCAAGACTTGTAAAACAGCTTTTAAGTGCATAATGTGTTCTTCTAATGTAGGACTGAAAATCAACATTCACCTTTCCTCATTTTTTCATTTATTTCAGCTTGAGATAATTTGTGAAAATTTTTCTTCCCCCTCCAATTCTCATTGCTACCCTTGGCTGCCATGACCTGTTCACCTCCATTTACTGCCTTATTCATTCCTTCAACCCCCTTTCCTGCCCAGTTTGATCCTTCTTTCCAGTTCTTCCCACTCCACACATTAGTTTTCTGCACTGGAAAACCTCTACCCATGCTTCTTGGGGCCCTTGCCCACACCCTCAGTTTTTCTTCTACTTGCCTGGCCTTACTCATGGCCTCCATTAAATTTCTGGGTTCGTGTAACCTCACCTCTGCACTAATCTCTTCTTTCATTATTATATGTATGAGCTATATATGTCTACCACCAGTAAACTGATTTACTGTACACTGTTGACACACCATAGAAGTATTTAGCAAATCCTATCCTATCATATATTCTACCTTTCATTTTTTCTAGAATTAAAGCATTCATCCAAAACAAAAAATCCGTTAAATATTTAGTGCAATCCGGAAGAATTTGACTTCATCTACCATTTAAGAGCATCCTTAGCACAGTCTTCATCTTTGGTCTTGATTCTGGGGATGTACTATCACAAACATGAGCAATGTGGAGAATTGCAAGCATCTTGTTTCTGATTGGTTGTGATGTTCTACTGACATTAAAAAAAAGAATGTAATCCTGATTTGTGTTATTGCGCACAACCCACTTGACCAATTCTGTTCCCCCTGTCAGTGCTGGTTTTCCTGTCAGCAGTTCAACCAGAATCACAGCAAAGTTGTAGACCTTCCCAGCCATTGTTACCGTCATTGTGTATGCATACTCTACCAACCAACAAACAAACTTCAGAGTTTCAAAACACTAAGTGTGTTTGGATAAGTGTTTACAAAATTCATTTTGAATTGAATGGGAATGAAAAAAAATATTAGAGTGAAGTGATATATAATTGGATGGCTTGATCTTGTAAGCAAGTTTGATGTAAAACTTAATGTAAATTTTTCCACCCAATGCAAAAGTTAGTTTTTATTACTTCTGATGAAAATGAGGTTTGTAGGAAAAATTAATTTTACAAAATAGTAAATAACATTTGACAGAAGACAAAAATTAATTCTAATGCTTTTCACCATGAAACCACACACATGCTAAAATAGCTTCGCAGTCTCACTGAACGCTGAATCAATGGGAGTGAATGCATGAGCAAAAATGTTTAAATGCAATTTGCAGGATAGCTACTCAAGTGTTTTATGAATTTAGTCAAATTTGTCTTTGTTAATTCTAACTAAAACTATACAGAAACAGTGATTAACTAATTACACAGGACTAATGTAAATGTGATAGAAACAACTTTGCTTAAAATATTCATAAAAGTTTCTTGAGTTAGTGAAATTCAAAAACTATTTGATCCACATTGCTCCTACAATATGTGTAGTGTTTAGTGGTGGTTACATGAAGTTAATCTATGAACTATGAAAAACTAATAGGAATATAAAAGTAACTTGCATTTTTTACCTACATGAATATAACCAACTGAACCAGCAACTGCAGAAAAATTCCCTGTACTCTTTCAGGGATCAATGACCTTGTAGTTTTCAATATCCCAACTAGAGGCTCCTTGAGGGACTTGAGCATAATACTTTTACTTGACAAGTCAAGGAGTAGTACTGGACAAGTTCACACAGTAGCGAAAGATCAAAGGTTTCTTGTCAAAGTATATATAAGTTGCCACAAGAAGAGGGTCCAATCTTTTTCTCATGTATGAGGCCATGTACTCTTTGCAACAGTTTATCTTTCATGGGGTGTCCCTATCTCTCTTTTTCTCCTTCTCTAGGAAGAAACCTGATTGATAAGTGTGTTTGGCTTGCTTTATCACATACTTGCTCCTACCTAGTTGTATATACTGTATGCATAACTAACGTGGTAGTGAGTGTGTACCCCAAATCTTGTCTTATGAATTTAGCAACATTGTTTCAGTCTCTCTAAGCTTGTGGGGTTTGAAAGAAAAAAGCATGAACCGAAGCTAAAAGCATGATCAGAAACTAAAAAGCATGAACAGATTTTATCTTTAAGTTATTATCCATTGTCTTTTTACTTATTATGTTTTTATTTCCTTGTAGTTGATTTTCCCATGTCTACAAATACCAACCTGAAAGAAGTGCATAGGACTCACAGGTCACAATGTGTAGAGTGAAGACCCTCTGAAACCTTGCAATCAAGGTTTGTGTTGTCACTACTCAATACTCCTGTTCTCACCTCATTAATTTTCTGCCATATCATGTGCATAAATGATAATTGAAACTACAATAAGTAGTGAACTAGTGATAATTCATTGTTTGTTATGAAAGACTACTCGTATATACATGTCATCTCATATTGCATGCATTAGGTTCTTTTGGTGAACTTGATCTCTTTGACTTTGGAATCGAAATTCTGTTTTACTTCAATTAGACTTCCACCTTGACCTTTGTTATTTTGATGCATGAAACTATGTTTATAGCATGCACATCGATGTTTTGTTTCTGCTGTCAAGTAATTAAAAAAACTGGTAAACTTCTGCATGGCTATTTAGTCTCCAATTATATTGAATGATGATTGCAACTGAAACTGACGGCTCATAACTCCTGTTATCAAGTGAAACTGCATGGCTATTTACACCCTGGTGTATATGTTTCCATTTCCAAGGGTGCTATAGGCAGGGAAATCACTGTCTATAGTTCCTGCACCCACAGTGGTTAGCCATGGTACCACATTAGACAAAGTTGCTTGACTAGGCCCACCATTTCCTGCTGAATTGGAAACCAGTATTCCATGGCCAGTGGCTGCAAAAGTTCCAATTGCCAATAATGTGTTTGTAGTAATCTGTCAAACCTCCCCCAATTGACATGGAAAGGATGTTGACACCATCTTCAATGGCCTTGTCAATTCCAGCAGCTATGTATAATATTATTAATATACTCCCACAATTTTCAATGCTTCACAACATTATTTCTAATAAAAGCTTTCTATGTATTGATTCGTTAACTATTTGACCATAATAAAATTTGTATTCTAAATAAACTTCAGAGAGACATTACAGAAAATGAAGGGATTAACTTCAAGCCAGTAGGTTATAAAACTTCAATATTGTTATCGATGGTGCCCAAAATATAAAGGCAAGGCAATGCTAATGACTTATATTCTGCAAGACAACGGCACAAATATGTAGTAGCAGCCGCACTGTCTTCATTTCATGATTTTCAGATCATTCGTTCTATGTTATTAATGAACTAGACAGCAAGATAATCATAATTGCAGCATGTTGAACCTTGCAAATTTATAATTGGTGGAGCGAATTGCGGAATCTAATAACACATCAGCTAGAGACTTCTTTAGATTTTAATCCTTTTAGCTCTCCCATCGTTCAACATTGTCGATGCTATGGTCACTCATATCTTTGTTCAATTCATATGATTGAGCTGGGTTCCGTGTAGGACAAGAAACCTGATATGCTGGCACAAAGTAGTTGCAGGCAACAAATTCAGCATTTTCAAAATCAATACCAATTACCACCAGGTCCCCGTTGAGCAACAGCAACAACTTTTCGTGCTATGTATTGAGGCTTAGTCTAAAGTTCATTAGCTCCTTCAATCCCCTCTTCCACCCTCTCACTTTTACAGCTTGGGTTTCGTCTTGGATATGAACTGCTTGGAGCAGCACACTGGGCTGAAACAGATGGATTTCTAGCCATCCTCCGCTGCTCAGCAACAGCAGTAACTACCCCACAGTTGTTGTAATGCAATACTGAACCTACAATTTTTCTAGGCCGTGCAGCAACGCCTGAATCATGTGAACCACAACAGAAAGTAGCAAACTTAAAATCCACTCAATGGAAGCATCTATTAATAATAAATTTCAGACCCAAAGATGAACGTACACAAGTGTAAGGGAGAACAAATGTATAAAGGGGAAGCATAGAATAGCCACATGGCATTCTCTATGAAATCCAAAATCTGTAATATCGCCATATTTTATAACCCATAAAACATCCAATCCTCTGGATCCAGCTTCTCTAAAGAGAGTAACTAACTTTATAGGTAAAGAAGTAATTTCAATAGTTGATGAAAAATCAACAGTCAATGTTACAAGCACATACACATGGATAACAAATGATGGATGTGTTCATGTGTGCCTAACACAGAATATTATGCCACAAGATAAATCATCAAAAGAATCTTAAAAAATCCACTGCTCTATTTCATTAATACAAGTGCTGCTGCTTTCATCCATTGACTATTAATTCCCATCATGTGATAGAAGCAACAACAAGTTCACACAACCTGAGAGCCATTGTTGCTGATTATAGCTAGGCCAGTGTGACTTGTTTGTATGTTGTGTTTTTATGGCATTGTGTTGTTGCTGCCCAGTCCTTATAAATTTTTGATATGCGGTGTAGTAGTTCAACATGGTATATATGTTTATGTTTGTGTGAAACATTGTCTTATATAAATCTACCTTTGTTGATGTAGGTCCAAGCTATTCACTAGATAAGGTGGTAAAAGTTTAATTTCAAAGCAACAAAAAGTCGTGTACACAAGTGCGATTCATATACTGTTATTCAGGTATGTACCGCAACAAACTTAATTTAATGTCCTACCTTCATTGATTGTGTCAACTTTGATTTATAGTGCTATTCAATAACATGCATTGCATGTTACAACCTTAGATTCCCGTTCAAGGTTCAAGTCAATGATTAATACGGATAGTTTGGATTAATCATTTTCATTGAATCTTGAATTGTCCGTTTGGACAGTTTGGGAGGTAATGTATTTTATACAACATTCATACATTGACATAACATACGGTTTATTGTATTTAGTGAAATTTCAGTACATTTCAAATTGCGTTCTCCGAGTCCATACTGAATGCGGTTAAATATAACATCCGCTTTTATGTCGTGTACTCGGAGACCAATGTGAAATGCTGCCGAAATTTCGTTAAATATAACAAACCTTATGTAATGTTAATGTATGAATGTTGTATAAAATACATTACTTCTTAAATGGGATAGGGCCACACCTTTAATGTATACATGACATACATTTGCATCCATGTAAGGTTTTTTATTCAAAAGATTTGCCATCAGATGGAAAATATGGATCGTAGTTGGATGAGAGCACCACGCATCACGGATCAGTACGAAAATGGGGTTGAACATTTTATTCAATTTACTATCGAAAATGCACCATCTTTGCGGGGAAAATATTATTGTCCATGTGTGAAATGTGGGAATGGGAGACGACAATCCATAGATGACATGAGAACTCATCTAATATGTGACGGCATCATTCCGACTTATACGAAGTGGATATGGCATGGTGAAAGGTCAAACACTGAAACAGCGACCCAACCTACATTTGAGTCGGAGTCAAACGTTGACCGTATAGAAGACATGATACGCGACTTGGGTGAAGAAAGTTTCCAGCAAGCACATGCACCGACCTATTCAAAATTGGAGATTGATTCAAACACACCTTTGTATGCTGATTGCACATCGTTCACACGGTTGTCTGCAGTGTTGTCTTTGGTTAACTTGAAGGCCAGATATGGATGGAGTGACAAAAGCTTCACAGAGTTGCTTGTATTGATTAAAAAGATGCTTCCTCCGGATAACACGTTGCCAAATAGTCATTACGAAGCCAAGAAGATTTTGTGTCCTATGGGAATGCAGTACCAGAAAATACATGCATGCCCTAATGATTGCATATTGTACCGCAAGGAATATGCCGAACTGCGCAGTTGCCCCACTTGTGGGTCCCCAAGATACAAACTGATAGACGATGATGGCGGTCATGACTCAACCTCATTCACAGGTCGTCCCGCAAAAGTCTGTTGGTATCTTCCAATTATTCCTAGGTTTAAGCGGTTGTTTGCTAATGCAAACGACGCAAAAAACCTCACTTGGCATGCAAATGGAAGAGCTAACGATGACAATCTTAGGCATCCCGCGGATTCTCCTCAATGGAAGGCAATAGACCATATGTATCCACAATTTGCCAACGATCCAAGAAACCTGTGGCTTGCCCTAGCTTCTGACGGTATGAATCCTTTTGGTAGCCTATCCACTAACCACAGTTCATGGCCTGTATTGCTCATGATTTACAACCTGCATCCTATGTTGTGCATGAAACGAAAGTACATTATGTTGTCTATGATGATAGCGGGTCCACGACAACCAGGAAATGATATTGATGTGTATTTGGCGCCTTTGATTGAAGACTTGAAACTAATGTGGGTTGAGGGTGTTGATGTCTATGATGGGCACCTACAGGAAACTTTTAGGTTGCATGCCATGGTGTTTTGCACAGTTAATGACTTTCCAGCATACGGGAATTTGAGTGGATATAGTGTCAAAGGACATCATGCATGTCCTATATGTGAAAAACATACAAGCTTTGTCCAACTAAAACATGGAAAGAAGACAGTGTATACAAGGCATCGAAGATTCCTCCAACTGTATCACCCATATCGACGATTGAGGAAGGCTTTTTATGGTTCTCAGGAGAACGAAATTGCTCCTACCCCGTTAACAGGAAAACAAGTTTATGATCGTGTAAAGGACATCATTAATGTTTTTGGGAAAACCCAAAAGAAGGATGCTACTGACAAGCAAATTTGGAAGAAAAGATCCATTTTTTTTTATCTCCCATACTGGTCGGATTTGGATGTCAGACATTGTATAGACCTGATGCATGTTGAGAAGAATGTTTGTGATAGTTTAATTGGCACCCT
>PYAF01004305.1:1026650-1080994 GCA_007407185.1 Glycine tomentella | reverse complement strand
CGGCATCTGAGCATTTTTGTGGTGCATCTGACAACAACCCAATTCATGCTACAATGCCTTACTTTGGATTCATTCAACAGATATGGGAGCTTGATTATACTGCATTCAGGGTACCTGTGTTCAAGTGTCAGTGGGTCAACGGTAACACTGGGGTGCATGAAGATCGGTTTGGATTTACATTAGTTGAACTTGATAAGGTTGGTTACAAGGATGAGCCTTTTATATTGGCTGAACAAGCAAGACAGGTCTTTTATGTCGAAGATCCTTCTGATGCAAGATTTTCTGTGGTTTTACGTGGAAGACCGTGGGGTGCAAGTCACAAGCATGACGCAAGTGTTGTTGATATTGGTGACATCCATGGTTTTGCAACACACATGCCTTCCGTTGTTGAAGACCAAGAAGTTGACGATGAACATGCAAATCGTGTAGACCATGATGAAGGCTTTTGGGAGAAAAATAAAACATAACTGCAACTTAATAACGTAATTGTTTTATCTACCACAATCACAAACAAATTACACAACTTATTGAATTTACTACATTCACTAAACACCAGGTATATTGTTGTTAGCACTTATGTATTTTATTGGTTTAACTTATGATTTGCAGATTGATGGCGACACCGCCTGTGTCCCCTCCCAATACAAACACTTGTTCTGAATCCACATCTACGAGGAGTAGACAGTCAACCAAGCTAAGAAGGTTGACTTTGAGAACCGTGAACGAGCCAAGGCCAACGGTAACTGTCAACCATGCTACTAAGAGAGCAATCGGCGATAACAAAGAGATGTTCCACAGCTACCTTGGGGTCGTTGCAAGGGAGAAAATTCCTATTACACATGCCTATTGGAAAGATGTCCCAGCCTCCCTAAAGGATCTAGTATGGGATGACATATTAGTATGTATGGTTACTAATGGGGTCTTTACTTGGGTGAAACTAAAATGATAAACACTTTTAAATCAATTAATGTGTTTTGTCACATGTTTTTGCAGGCTAAATTTGATATCCCCGATGCTGCAAAATCAAAGAAGAAGGTTATGGCGTCTGTGGGCACAAGATGGAGACAATTCAAGTTTTCTTTAACAACTAAATACATATATGCTGACCCCAACAACAAACGTAAAGACGATCCCTCACTTGTGTATGGTCTGGACACAGAGACATGGAATGAGTTTGTTGCGAGCCGGACATCTATAAATTGGCAGGTTAGATGCATATTGAATTTTTTGGACATGAATTACCTGAACTTGTCAATGCTATGCCATTGGTAGCTGCCATTACCATTAATATTTGAGTTGACAGGGAATTAGGAAAAAGGCCCAAGAAACTCAAAAACATAATGATTGCTCGCACGTATTGTCGAGGGGGGGCTATGATAAACTTGAAAAGAAACTTATGGAGGAGAAGATTAAACAACGGCAACAAGATATGATGCATACTGAAGATTCATCATCTGTCGTTTATCCTCCATCTCCAATTCCAAGACAGCTGAAGTGGAAGATGGCCCGAACTAAAAAATATGGAAATATGACATCTGACGCTGCACAACAAATAGCTGATAAAATAGTTAGTATAATGTTTCATTAAGTTGTAACATTTACATGCATAACATCTCAGAAACTTACTTAATGATGTAATTGTTGCAGGACGCTTTAGAGGAACAAATGACACAAGGCGGATTTGTTCCCCGAGGTCAACAGGACATACTGAGTTGCAATCGGAAAACCGGAGCATCCAGGTCGTGTTAGGGGAGTTGGCTCTGGTGTGACTATCAGCTAATATTTTGGACGCAATTCAGGTGTGTCTAGTAATATGTCGATGTCAATTACACCTGACCAAATGGATGCAGTATTGCAGAAGTTTAAGGACGAATGGAAGCGAGAGTTGAAAGAAGAAATAAAATTAGAGTTGTCTCAAATGGCCTCACCAAGTTCAGACCCAGTTGAGGGAGACGTGGGAAACTTGGTTGCCCGAGTGAGCACAAAGGGGAGTTGTGCAGAAAAGCCAGCCAATGTATCTGTCGAAGAGGATGCTAATGATGGTGTGTCGTGCATGGGGTTGTATATTCAATGCAAAGGTTCTACACGCCTCGTCGCATTGGGAAAAGTATGTGCCGGGGGCTCCACCATTCACAGCATAGCCTACGCAGATGATGTGGTAAGGGTAACGGTTGACAAAATATATGATGCGAACGCGCAAGTTCCACTTCCCACATCGGAGATTAAGTTCGTACGAGACACCCTTAACACATATGTTGCATGGCCCGCACATCTAGTTAAGCCAGTGTCACAGAAGGTACATTAACTATATTTATGAAATTCAGCATATTATGCTTTATTTTATGCAAGTCATTGGTTAACATAGCAACATGGATAACACTCAAATTTTTGTCAAATGTAGGAATCAGATAATTCTCAGAAAAAGGTGGTGGGAGATGACACTAATCGCATCATATATGAAAAAGAAGGTGATGCCATGGAAGATTTGGTTCACATCCTACCTGAATTGTATTATAATCCTGTCGCTGTGCCGTGGGAAGGGTCAAAATTTGGGTTGGGAGATGTTCAATCCACTTTGTTCATAACGTTATCTGATGTGAATGAAATTCTAGCTGGCAACAAGTGTCTCAACATATCTGTAATGCAGTTGTGGATAAAGTAAGAACATGTGCACTGAATATTTTGTCACCATAAGTTATAATTTGTAGACCTTACAAATATTTGTGTAACAAATATAAATGTTAAATAGGTTAATGGAGGACTGGACCTCATCAGTGTGTGCAACCTCGGTGTATGCATATTTTGAGCCTCAGTCGATACACAATCCAAAGGACAGACGTGCAAAATGTCAACAATACATGGAAAAATGGATGGAGGATTCACAAAGAGAGCTGTACTTGGGAGCATACCTTCATCAGTAAGTTTATCATACACGGTTTACAAAAATTAAAATGTACCTCGTAACTATGACTAATCATTTCAAAAATGCAGCGCTCATTGGCAGCTATTCATACTATCTCCGATGAAGGACACTGTGGTATGGATGTGTTCGTTGCGTAAGAAGGCTGATGTTCACATAAAGGCCGTTATTAACAAGTAAGTTGTTGACGACATCATACTTTTAATGAATGTCAAGGCATATTTAAACTCTTCACTGTTCACGTTAACCATAATTATGATGTTGGACTAAATAAATCAGTGCAATGAAGACGTTGAAGACTAGGAGAGACGGTACACCTAATCCATCGCCACCCAATTGGACTGAGTTAAAGGTTAGTGTTTCAAACAATGCTATGTAACCACTTAAATAATATTGCCAAGTTTGTTTATATGTAAACAATAGCAGTTGTTTGTTGATGAATTTAGAGCCATGTTCAACCCGGAGATATGAGTGTGGGTATTATGTTATGCACTGGATGTGGAACATAGTTATTGGGGGTTTGAAGGATGACTGGAGCAAGGTATAATTAAAACTTAATCCATTATGATTCTTGAATTACAATTTTTCATATACAATTGTGATTTACATTAAACTACTTTGAATTGATCCATGTTAATGTTGCAGTGGTTTTCGGATGGAACGCCATTGGATTGTGACCACATTTCTACAATTCGCAAGTAATGGGCAGCATATTTGTTGGAAGTTAAACCAATGAGCGATTGTCAATTGTAGTTAGTGTGCTGTTATATTTTGATATACGCTGATGCTGTATAAGTTGGTTATGCACAATATTTTAAACATTTTGCTTCGTTAGAATTGTTGAATGAGATGATTGAATTATAGTTATTGTAGTCTGTCTTTCTTGCTGTCACACACATATGCCTTCACACACAAAGAATGACATTATTTTGGGTTTTATTGATATGTGAGATATTCTGAAATGGATTATGCTTTGGAAATATGGAAGCTTCTTGACCCCGGGACACATCTTAAAGGTTCTAAGCTACAACTTAAAAAGAATCCCAATTTTTCTAGTTCTGCAGCATTACTTCAGTATCAGCTTAGCATTTTCTTGTTGTCAAGCTATTTATTCACATGTCAAATTATTTCTTGAAAATGGGAAAGAGACATTGGTTGCGGTCATGCTACCTATGGGGAGGTTATCCTTCTTTTTGCCATTTTTCTGACTTGTTTATACTTACCTATTAAAAAGATGAGTACTTGTTAGTATAACCATGTTTTTCCTGTTTATTTGCAGTTTGGGTTCAAGGTCCACTAGGGTTTGGTTTGCTATTGAGCTGTCGCATAACACAAGATTCACAATTATATTTCATCTTCGTCAGGTAAGTGACAGCTTGATATTGATTTTTTAGGCTGCATTGGTGCAAGTTGCTGCCACTGTACCTCTTAACTGTTCAAGTCAACAAGATGGCTTAAGGGTATGGTTGGATAAACAACTTAATTTAGTACTTATTGGATAAGTACTTATCATCGTTGGATAGAATCTTTTCAATATAAGTTGTTAGTTATTTTCATGAGTTGTGTCTGCCTTCTAGAATTAGATAAGCATATTTTTGGTGTCTGAGTCATCTCAGAATTTAAAGCAAATGTGTAGGACTGAAATCTCTGCTTCCTTCTCCACCCTTTACACTGTTGGATTACAATTCATAAAGAAATCTTGCAAGCCTTCCACACTACAAATACCCCCCATGTAAGATTTAGCTAGCTATACTCTACACACTTAGTTCTCTCTTTTCTATGTCACAAAATATTGTCTTAGTTTTCATTTGAAACACAAACATTAACACCATGGCAGATATTCTGAGTGAAGAACAGATTGGTGACATCAAAGAAGCATTTGGCTTGTTTGACAAAGATGGACATGGTGAGCAAGCTTTCTCCTTCATTTATGCACTATCTATGATTTTCCTCCTTTTCATTTTTTACACGGTTGAAATTAATCCTTCTCTTTTGTGGTTGTGCCAATGTCCCTCATGCTTCATCATGCACTTGGGAAAACATAACTATTCATTTACCATATTCATATATTATTTTCTTTATTTTCGTCCTCCACATCAATATCTTATTTCATTCTCTCTTTTCTATTTATTTCTGTATTTCTTGTACAACATCTTTTGTATATTTCTGTTCAAATGCAATTTTTCATTTCAGAAATATAGTAATGATAAGAAATTATATTTGATATGTTATTACACACATAATGGTTATGTTATTAGGTATAATTTGTCTGTATGGTCAATAGGGTGCATTACTGTGGAAGAATTGGCCACGGTTATCCGGTCATTGGATCAGAACGCCACAGAAGAAGAGCTCCAACACATGATAAAAGAGGTAGATGCAGATGGCAATGGAACCATTGAATTTGTTGAGTTTTTGAATTTAATAGCCAAGACAATGATGGTAAATTATGCTCTTAATTAATTTTTCTCATTATATACATTATATATTTATTTACTAAACTTCCAAAGCATTAATATTGCATTTTTGCAAAGATTATTATCCTTCTCATTATACAACAGCCAGAGACTAAGTTCAGTTCTGTTCTCTTTCTTGTTTAGGAAACTGATGCAGAGGAAGATCTCAAAGAGGCTTTCAAGGTGTTTGACAAGAATCAAAATGGCTACATTTCAGCAATTGAGGTATATTATATAAACTTTTATTCTTTCTATTCAGTTTCTATTGTATTTTTCTTTCTCTGACGGCAATGAACAATCAAAGTATTAATGATTTCTGACAAAGTAAGGTTTCTTCAAACTTGAACAAAAAGCAAGTAGGGTCAAGATGTTGCAAAGTGCAAACTAGATTACAACTCTTGAATCTTCACTTTTGTGTTATTTTTAATATTTTTTCTATAAATGGCACGTTTACTTTTCTGACAACGTCAAATAGAGGCTGCATATGCAATTTTTTCTTATAAAATTTATACTTCAACTTTCAACAGGTATTAGTCAAATTTCTTATCATGCAGAGGATTACTGAAATATTGCGCTGATATTCATTTTGACTTGTATGTTTTGTTATTTAGTTTTGTTTGTAGAATGATCCTTCATCTTGTACTTTCATTTTCTTTATAAGCTTTTCTATGTTATTACATATGATAAACCCTCACTCCTTTATGTTCATATATGTCTATGTGTGTGGCCTGCTGCACACACAACACACAGGTACCAGATAATACTATTGAATTTATAAATGCATTTGGTCAATTTAGTACGTGACTGTTTTGATCTGTACGTAACAATAGCAAACATAAGGAACCCCCATCCCCCAAAAAAAAGCTATTGGTGAAAGTCATATATTGGTTGCTATCATGCTGTCCACCCCAAGCATACATTGCACATATATTGATATAACTGAAATTTGATTTGTCTTTGCTGTTTAAATATGAGTTCAATGCTAATGCCGAAATGAAACATTATTGTTAGTTGTAACTGAACATGTCCTTGATTTCCACCTTCTTCACTTATAGAGGGCTCACCAAGCTGGCCTCTGTGTTGTTAAATTTAATTGGTAAACAATTAAACATGCTAATTATTTAAACTAAATTATCTTACGGTAAGACTCAGAATATCTGTTATAGCTTGGCAACTTAATGGTCATAATTATTTGCTACTTCGCAGAGTAATGCTGTAAACAGTACTCAGAATCTGGCAAATCAAAGCCTATTTTAGAGACCGTGACTTCAGCTCAGATCTGATTTTTCCTTTGGTCACCCTAGTTTTGCCATGGCTTGATTGATGATCTGTGTGTACCATACATTGACCTCATGAGCTAGAAGAGAGACAGAGAGAGAGAGAGACAGAGAGTCGAAGACAAGTAGATAGCAAGTGGTTTTATTTAGACTGAGTGAGAAATAGGAGGTTTGAATTGAATGGGAAATAGATGAAGTTTTTCTCTTTTTTCCTATAGCTTTGACTTGGAAATGGTTAATTAACTTGTTGTTTACGCATATCTTCAAATGGTTATTTACTCACTAAAATGCATATGCAAGGTTTTATTTTCCATATAAAAGTTGATGTTAACCTTTATTTCATTTTCTTCAAATGGTTATTTACTCACTAAAATGCTTATTTTTTGCATGGCTGTAGGAGTCGGATTGCCAGATAGTCAAATCAATTGGAGAAAAATGTATTACTCTATAATTTGCTTATGAAGGACTTGGATGGGTGGAAAAAAAGTAAAGGCATATCTTCTATGTTACTTTGTAATTTGATAATCTTTCACTTATAATTATACAAATTTTACTTTTTTGTAAATTCCTGTTTCCAATATATAATTTAGTTATTCTTATATGATTGCATTAGTGTTTGTTTATGTTGAATGATTCCTGTTTTCTTATATGTTTACTTATATGATTCCTGTTTCACTCTATAATTTTGTATATGCATTAGTTGATTAGTGGTTCTAGGTTCTTCAATTGGTTTTTTTATTTATTTAATTTATTTATAGAATGAAATTATGACATTGTGGTGTCTTTTTTTAAATTTATTTGGGTAGTAATAATACAAATCAATTTCAATTTCCGTAGACATTTCTCAAAAAAAAAACAATTACAAAAAAAAAAATAAGGAAATACAAAGACGGTTATACGATAAACCGTCTTTGAAAAGTGGCCTACAAGGACGGTTTTGGGAAAACCGTCTTCTTATCCTCACATTTAAATAAAAAAAATTGAAAATAAAGAAAACAAAGACGGTTTTGGTAAAAACCGTCTTTGAATGGTGGCCTACAAGGACGGTTTTAGAAAAACCGTCTTCTTATCCTCACATTTAAATAAATAAAAAAATTGAAAATAAAGAATACAAAGACGGTTTTGGTAAAAACCGTCTTTGAATGGTGGCCTACAAGGACGGTTTTGGAAAAACCGTCTTCTTATCCTCACATTTAAATAAATAAAAAAATTGAAAATAAAGAATACAAAGACGGTTTTGTTAAAAACCGTCTTTGAATGGTGGCCTACAAGGACGATTTTGGGAAAACCGTCTTGTTATCCTCACATTTAAATAAAAAAAATTTGTAAATAAAGAAAACAAAGACGGTTTTGGTAAAAACCGTCTTTGAATGGTGGCCTACAAGGACGGTTTTGGGAAAACCGTCTTCTTATCCTCACATTTAAATTAAAAAAATTTGAAAATAAAGAAAACAAAGACGGTTTTGGTAAGAACCGTCTTTGAAAGTACACAAACAAAGACGGTTTTCTCAAGAACCGTCTTTGTATCTATTTTAAAAAAATAAAAAAAAATAAAAAAATTTACAAAGACGGTTTTCAGAACCGTCGTCGAAAGTGTCAACTTACAACGACACCCGCAACAAAGACGGTTCGAGAACCGTCGTGGAATGTGTCCTAGAACCGTCGTCGTTTCTCCCGTCTGTAGTAGTGTACAGTTATGCAGAAAGAATTTGAAATGTCAATGATGGGAGAATTAATATTCTTTCTTGGACTTCAAGTGAAGCAAATGAAGAATGAGACATTTCTCAATCAATCCAAGTATTACCTTGATGTGATTAAAAAGTTTGAAATGGAGAAAAGTAAAGATGCTGCAACTCCAATGGTAACATCAACCTATCATGATTCAGATGAAAATGGAAAGAGGGTTGATGAGTCAAAATTTAGAGGAATGATTGGATCATTATTGTATTTGATAGCTAGTAGACCAGACATAATGCTAAGTGTGTGCTTGTGTGCAAGATTTCAAGCAAATCCCAAGGAGTCACACCTAACAGCAGTCAAAAGAATCCTCAAATATCTCAAGGCAACACCAAAAGTTGGTCTTTGGTATCCTAAAGGTGCATCAATTAATATTATTGGTTATTCTGATTCTGACTTTGCATGATGCAAGTTAGATAGAAAAAACACTAGTGGAGCTTGTCATCTACTTGAAAGTTCACTAATCTCATAGCATTGCAAGAAACAATTTTGTGTTGCTTTGTCAACTGCTGAAGCTGAATATATCTCAGCTGGAAGTTGTTGTGCACAAAGTCTATGGTTGAAGCAACAATTACAAGATTTTGGAGTTGAATTGAAAGAAATACCTTTGCTATGTGACAACACAAGTGCTATTAACATTTCAAAGAATCCAATAATGCATTCAAGGACCAAACATATTGAGATAAGGCATCATTTTCTCAGAGATCATGTTTAGAAAGGTAATATCAAAATTGATTTCATTGACACTCATAACCAATTGGCTGATATATTTACTAAACCCTTGGCTAGAGATAGATTTTATGCTCTTAGAAACATGCTAGGAATCTTGGATGAATCTAATCATTGTTAGCTTGAATGTTGTGTGCCTTTTCATATGAAATGACTTTTCATTTGAATCCATCATCACAAAAGCCTAAATTTCCAAAGCTGTGCTGCATAATACTGCTGTTTCTGAGATTTTGTCTGTAATAATCGATTAAGTATCGTAATAATTGATTAAAATCACTTAAATCATGATTTAGTATGAAAACAGAGCTTATATAATCAATTACATAAACAAAATAATCAATTATTCTTCTCAGAAAACCATTTTCAGAAAATTGAATCTTTTTGTGATAATCGATTAAGCATTGAATTAATCGATTACACTGGTCAAAAATTCTTTTACAAAGTGAAAGTTCACTGGAATAATCGATTAGAGTGAATGGTAATTGATTAAATTACTGAGAATCAGTTTTTCATATTTAAAAACTTACTGGTATAATCGATTACATGTCGAATGAATCGATTACACAAGCCTCAATATGTTTCTAAAATTCAAATCCTTCTGTGTTAATCGATTAAATCATGAAATAATTGATTACACACCGTCTTCTACATGTGTATTTTTACAGAAATAATCGATTACGTTACGAATTAACCGATTACTATGTCTGCATAATGTGATTTTACCTACGAAATAATCGATTACACAAGGAAATAATCCTGATTTTTTTTACTTATTAATTAATATACTATTTATGAGGTTTATCTATGTATGTATTTTTTTTATTTAATAATTTTTCTAAATCTATGTTATTGAGTTTCCTCGATGTTTATATAAATAAAATGAATTCAGGGGTAGAGGGAATCACATCAAGTTTGAATGTTGTGGATGAAGAAACATTAATGAGATGTGACATCTACTAAATATTGTAGGAAGGTCCTCCCAACAAATATTAGTTATTGACAAAAGTTGATGAATACTTCGCACTTGCAATATGATAACCAAAAATATACATATTAACTAGATGCTTCTAAAAGATCATATAACCTTGACCTTTTTAATACTTTGGTTGAAATTACCAACCTTTTTTTGGGTAAGAAAACAAGAAAACCTGAGAGAGAAACCCTAATGGAGTTCATTGCATTCTCATCATCACACATTAATTATTAAGGATAGTTTGTGATTGAACAAAAGTTATTATTGACGATATAGTGGTGATTGGTTGTCACTTTGTAATGACAACTCATAGAGCGAGTAGTTTGGTGGCTTGGGGTGAAAAAAGGAAATGTTACGAACTGAATTATTATAAGCTACAAATAAACAAACTAAAATACATACAAAAACTGAGGCAAATGGCTTGGATAGATAGACATTCTTACATTTGTAATTAAGCAAATGGCAACATAGAGACACTAGTACAAATAACAATGTTTGTCACAACTAACACATTGAGAATTTCATGTAGGATCAATCAACTTTCAGACCCACAATTTACTCTTATATATTTATTTATGCTAGTTTTTATGTCACACTATGGTAGTACATCTTAAAGCATATAACAGGATATATAATGTATTACTTATTTGTTTGTGAAATAGATTTTTCTATTAATGTTCATTGATGCACATGGAATCCACAAGCAGTGAAGTGATGTAATCCTTCAGTAATTCAGCATTTGTGAATTTATCCTGATAATTTCCATATGTAACTTTTGATGCACGTGCATAACTAACTACACTTTCAAGCACAGACTTTGGGATATCATTTAACTTGAGGCACTCTTTATTTATAACCTTCCAATAATCTTCAACATCCTTGCGAATGAAGTTATAAGCCTCTGCTTGCGAAATATTGTATTGCTTCATGCAACATTCCACAGCTGAGGCAACATGTACTCGTTGCTGCTCAAACTATTGATCAAAGCAAATCCAAAAAATTTAATTAGGGGGTGTAATAATTATCAACATTTATTAATTAAGGTTATATTGGTTCTATGGTTGTATTGATGTCTTCATGGGGTTCGAAGGCCACAAATTCAAGTTTCATTAGCTAAGTTTGGCTAAAGTCAATTTGATACATTTATATACAATGTTTGGAAATCAAACTAGCAGTTGGAAGGGTGCAAGCATTTATTTAACATATCTTTTTGTTATGGTCTCTTGTTATAGGAAATTAACATGGTGTCTTTAAGTACCTTGCTAAATGTGTTCCTTAGTGTTTGGTTGTACAAATGGTACTCCATTTTGTAAAGTAACCAAGGAACACCTTGTGCTTTTGGTTACACTAATTTTCATGAATAAACCTTTGGCTTATCCAAAAAATATCTATTAAGCCAAATAAATGTGAAGATGTATGTCAAATCAAGTTTCAAATGTCAACTAGAAATGAATTGGTACCTTATGCGATGATGTGTCATTCAAGAGTCTTGCAATAAGTGATACAGCTTCAATGACCTTTGGATTATTGAAAAACCAATCAAACATATCCTTTGTTGCAAATTCTCCGGGTCCAATAAAGGATATCATTATAGGAATGAAAATCGAAGTTAAGATGCCATTAACTTTATACTCATCATATGTTGGAACGAAACCCTCTTGGCACCATTTTGCTTCAACCATGTAACCTTTTACTAAATTAAAAATTTGCAAGTAAAATAACCAATATAGTGATAAAATAAACTAAATTAATCATGAAAAGAAGTATTCAAGTAACAAAAAATAGAAAATAGAAATAATCATACACCTTGTTTAAAACGCGGAACCACAAAGCTTGATTTTCCACTCTCAGATGTCTCCAACTTTATTTCTTCACACAACTCTAGAATTGTTTCAAATACTACTTTCATGCATTGTGGAAGGGATTCAATGGGACTAATATCCCATCTGAAGGGCAAAAAAAAAGAAAAAAAACTTTTATAGTCAATCATGCTATTTTTAAAGTCATTTTCCTATTGAATATATAAGAAATAATTTGTAAAGCACATTAACCTTTGAATTGCTTCGGTGAAGAGTTCAAGTTCTTGCAGAGTGCCATAAGCATCATAAGTATCATCTAGAATCACAGTAATAGCCGTCAATTTTCCTGCAAACATTCTTCCTTTGTTGTATTCAGGCTGGCAAGAATATGCTAATGCCCAAAGATAGCTCTCAACTAACCTATCTCTAGCATAAGCCACCTTTTTCACAATATTTGATTTTTTCCACCACCTATGAAAAAGAAAATATATTACACCTTTAAAAAATTAAATATGATTCGTTCTTTATTATATAATATTTTATAATGAAATTATAATACAACAAATCATAACAGAAAAAAATAACCGTAAGGAACTTACTTGGTTATAATGCTAATCTCTTTCTGATGCATTTTTTGAAGAATATTAAAATCTACTCTCGCAAAGGTTAGCAAAGTTTTGTTAAGAGAAAGATCTTCTTCATAGAGATTCATGTGATACCTTGCCTCGAACTTAGGTACACTCTTGTTAAAAGGTTGTCTTAAGCAATGATTGATTTGTAGCAATAGATGGGCTCAGTTTGTTGGCCAACGACTTAAGTTAAGTACTTGAAAAGTCACATGCTTCTTCTAGTATAACATCTTTGTGAGTTCTTAAATGTGAAGCTTCATACAAACTGCACAACCCTTGAATATCATTGGCAAGTGTTTCATTGAACTTTCCTTGATCATTTTTGAATTTGTTAAATACATCTGCATAATTCATAAATGCATCTATATATAAGATATCACATTTATTTAATGGATTTTGAGTTTCAATTAACATATAACTTTAGTGGCATAGTATTTTTTTTCTTATCTAAATATCAATGATAAATTTCTATACGTACCTGATGAAATTTGATATCCATGTTGCCTGAGCAAATGAAAGAGTAGAGCAAGAAAGTGATGATTGTCATCTTCATTGATGGTAATTGTGTTATTTTTGGTAAAAGTGTTGTAAATTTGTTCCAATGTTTCGTTAATCTCTTCTTGGAAATGATAAGATATCCCGAAACGTTGGATTGAGTCAATGAAGTTTAATTTTTCCATGATATTTTGATTTGATGAATGAAACATCATTTTCACCTCATCTTTTACTACATCAGGTTGTTGCTTCAAATTTTCACTGAATTCCTGTAAATATAGTTCCATTTAGTTAATTGTTTACAGAGCATCTAATAAATTTTGAATTCACACTCGTAATTATTGAGAATAAAAAAATTGTATGAAAATACATTTTTCCTTTGTTGTTTCTATGAAAATATGTAGTTATTCATTGATATCTCAAGTAAGCTTAATCAGTTAAGTTGTGATATATAAATTATAAATAAGTGACCCCCCCTGGCAATAATGAATTTTTGTCCATTTCTCATCATTGCTTAGTCCTTTTTCCTTTCCACTTGTAAAACCGATTATAAGTTTCTCCTAAGAGTAAAAGGAAGATACTTATCCAAGCTATAACAATGATTTTACTAAATTTGGTTTAAGGAGATATTTTATTTGTACTTCAAAACAATAATATAATCTTTTACATTTTTTTAATCATTGATAGCAAAAAAAAACTGAAGAGAAATGTTTTAAAATATTATTATTTTATTATTTAATAATGAACTCTTCAAAAAAAATATATTAAAAATACGTGTAAATATTGTTATTAGTCTAAAAAGTAATTAGAAAAAATATTGGTTTTTAATGATTTTCTCTCAAAATTGACCTTTCGAATAAGTGATGCAAGTTGGTGTTGGAAGTGTTAGTTGCAAATTTCCAAATTAACATTAATTCAAGTGATTTTGAGATATATTCTTTCTATTATAAAATACCAGATGTTTAAGATTTTCACATAGATTAAGAAAAACAAGTATTTCAAGATAACAGTATTTCTTAGGGGCAATTTTACAAAAAATATTCTTATTCTTTTCTTAATTTCATGAAATGCATTATATATGTCTTTCAAGACACCAATATTTATTAAAGAAAAAAAATTAAATTGATGTTTTAATAGTGCTAGATCTTGAACAAAGATCTTGCACTCAAAATCTGATCTTCACTAGATCTCACAGTAAAGAGGTGAAGAGATCTCCAATATGGATAATGAATTCTTGTAGAAGAATCCTCAAGATATACACATTGTTCAAAAATAAATATTTTTTTTCTCTTTCTCTCTCCATAAGATCTCAAAATGAGATCTACGATTAAAGAAGAAAAATTAGAAAGATCTTAAGAGATCTTTAATCCTATGTGGTATTATAGGGTCCACCAAAGAGTAGGCATGACAGCGGGACCCGTACCCATGGGTACCCACCCAAATCCGTCCCGATTTTAACAGGAAAAAAATGAATTTATCGAGTTCGGGTTTGGATTTGGGTTTTCTCCAATAGCCAAAAGCTGGGGTGGGGGCGGGGGCGGGTATGGGATTATTGATACCCGCCAACGCCCGCACCTGCCCCGTAATAAATAATATAAAAAAATAATATTATTTTATAATTTTTTAATTGAATTAATTGATTTTATTTTGTAATTTTTAAATTATGATCCCATATTTTAAATGTGGGTTTGTTATTTTTTTTGTTACGTAATTAATTTTTTCGTCCGATTTTTTCAATAAAAAAAGTTATATATATATATTTTTAATTTTAATCAAATAGCGGGGATGAGACGGGTTGGGGAAAACCCGACCCCCAGTGGGGGCTGGGATGAGGATGGGTTTTAAAATCCGACGGAGTTCAGGGAGCGGATTTTGAGTTGGGGGCGGGGACAGAGAATGTAATACCCGCCCCTGTCCCGTCCCGTTGCCATGCCTACCAAAAAATGGTCTAAGATCCCAATTTGAAATCTATCACTAAAATAATGATAAAATATTAGTCAATTTGAAATGAAGGGAGTAATATTGACGAGGGAAAATTTGTATTTGTTGATATGTGCATAATGATAATTTCTAAAGAAATAAGATAACTCTTGAAATTATAAAAAGCAATTAATTGGTACTTATCCCAAAATGTCTTTAGAAGTAATTTATTACTACTATAAAAAAGAGTCTTAATACCACCCCAAGTGGAAGGGGGTTATATAAAGGGAGAAGATTTTCAAATTGTTTTATGTTGTAAGCCCTAAAGCACACAAGAAACTACTAAAATTATATATTACCATGATAAGAAAGAAAAAGAAACATATATTAACAAAAATGTCAACAAAATTTACATTATAAAAAAGCTTAATTGAACATAACACTTCTGTTCTCTTGTTTTATGAACACTCCATCTGACAATTAATTTGATCTCTATCATGTTTACAAAGAGAGAAGTACAACGCTTGAAAGAGAAAGAAAAAAAGTACACAGGTTTTGATGGTCTTTTTTGTAAAATAAATTGCGATTCTTGTTTTTTTTTGTTTAATATTTTAAATAACACAATTATATTTTTGCAAATAAAATGTCCTTTTTATAATTTTATTCAATGCTTATCTCCCTTACGGTTGAATTTATTGTCTTGTTCCTATCTCCATATACTATACACGATGAGTTTCTTGCTTGGAATTAGACTAATCCCAAGGATGTGGCAACTTTTACATCTGAAAGTGCTTAAAAAAAACAATGAGCCATGTCTATTTCAAACTACAGGGGTGTATATGATTATATAATACAATACCTTAGATTCAGAAGCATATTGAAGGAAAGTATCTCCCCACAGGCAAGGAGCAAAACTCGTAAAAGGTCGCTAGCTTGATGTCAGATACTGCATGTTGAGTTGAAGCAAGTGTTGAAGCTGGAAGGGACATCGATCTTCTGCTTTTACAAAGTGCTTAACTACTTGTATGGAAAATGGTAGATATATTATTGATGAAACACACAAACATCTAGCTATATATTTATATATATGGGGTCACAGGTTAACGTTTTACTTAATACCGTTGATAACTTCAAAGTTCAAACTAGTTGATATATAAAGGAATTTATTATTAAATATGCATTAAATATTAAACGGTTAAAACTTAATTATTCTGCTTTTATTCCATTTTGTTATTATCTGTTATTTTTATGATATTGCTATACATCTTATCACAAAAACATAAAGTTGTATATATTGGAACCATGAATGAAGTGCATGTACACCACAATCACGGCTGCAGACTTGCTAACGGAATATACTCCTTTTATGCGCGCATGGCAGAGATATCATGCAACACTGTGATCAATTTTTATATCATAAAACCATCAGATCGATTCAGCACCTGTTCCGGCAGCCTGAGCCATAAGAAATTAGTTTGCACATGGCAGAGATATCATGCAACAATGTGATCAATTTTTATATCATAAAGCCAGATCGATTCAGCACCTGTTCCTGCAGCCTGAGTCATAAGAAATTTGTTTTTTATGCATGAGACTCAAAATAATATAAAAAAATTTATAATAATTTATATTTTTTATTCAATTAATTGAGTGAGACCTTTTTATAATCGTAAGAAACTTTTGCATTAAAGGGCGAGTCTTAACACACAAGTAAAGTTGTGTTTTGGTGACTTGTTGACAATGGATTCAAATCCGAAGATAGTTTCTTTGCATATGCAAAGATAAGACTGCGTACAATATCTTTATCTTTTTATCTATACTTAGCTTGGAACCTTCTCGTAATGAGATACTTAGTAGTTTTTTAATAAACTTTTACATTATAGAAAGCGATGGTTTACCAAAAAATACTTAGTAGTTTTTTAATAAACTTTTATCTGTCCATGTATACCACATCACGGCTGCCACCGTGGTGGAGCCACTGCGGCCGCCGACCCACTCCCACGACTCCGACGAGAGGCCGCAGACACTGCAGCCTCCGCCGTCGTCGTAGACGGCGCAGGAGTCGCACCTCCAGTCCAGTCCGCGGTTCGCGAAGATCATGACCATGGTGTGGAAGGGCTCGAGAGCCCAGGCGAGGCTGGTGAGGATGAAGTGGTTGAGCTGCCACCGCCCGATCTCATCAATACAGAGCTTCTTCATCATCGGCTTCTTCTTCGTCGAAAGCATCAGGGACCGGAGGTCGTCGATGTCATCGGAGGGGAATGTGGTTGTGGCCATTGTTATTTCAGTTTCGAATTCAGCAGTACTTTGGGCATTCTCTCTATTTTGTTTGTTGTTGTGTGTTATATACTCCTCCTACTGCTGCTGCTGCTTCAGTTTCTTTGCTGCCACTAATAATAATATAAAGTCGGATATCACGTGGTGTAGACTATCTTTAATCATTTAACGGATTCATACATGGAATTAGGGGTGTTCACGGGTACAGGTCATCCGTGAACTCGAACTGATCTGAACTGTTTTGTTGGGTCATTTATGTATTTGGGTCAAAACTGAACCGAACCAATCAAAACTGATCATGTACGGGTTGGGTCACGGGTTTAGATTTATAGATCCATTGACCCGTTGACCCGATCTGTGAACCTGTAATAATAATATAAATTTTATTATTTATTTTTATATACATTACAAATTAAAAATTAATATTTTTCTCCCGATAGTTTAACATATGGCCCAAAAAATTTGTTTCTTTTCCTTTTGTTTGTTGTTATTTTCCTTGATCCTCGTTATAAATGTGAGTGCATACAATTTTGTTTTAATTATATATATGGTGTTGAGAAGAGCATGGACATAATGAAAAAATTGAAAGACCTCATTCAGAAACTAATTCAGCAATATGTACTAGAACATCTCATTTCTCATTCTAGTAGCAATTTAGCTAATTCTAGTATATTGGCTTCAGACATGGTCTCACAACATAATGATGACAAAGGTGATAAGGATGATGATTGGGATGATGGATTTAGAATGAAAATCAAGAAAAAAACAGGGTGATGTGCAAAAAAATGAGTTAGATAGGTACTTGGAGGATGATGTTGAAGATTACCACCCTGAGTTTGACATTTTGAATTTGTGGAAATTGAAGGCATCCAAATATTATATTTTCGACCACCATCACAACCTTTACATTTTGTGATGGGAGGAGGGCCTCCTGCTGTAGTTGAGAAAGAAAAATTTGACCATATAGAGGAGAGGCTGATGGCCATTGAAGGATGAGGAAAATATGGTTTTGCTGATGTATCGGAATTGTGTTTGGTATCTGATCTGATCATTCCTCCAAAGTTCAAGGTGTCAGACTTTGATAAATACAAGGAGACCACCTGCCCGAGGAACCATCTAAAGATGTATTGTAGGAAGATGTGCGCATATGTAAAAGATGAAAAGTTGTTGATACATTTCTTCCAGGAAAGCTTGGCTGGGACAACTATTATCTAGTACTAATCTGGAATCCTCTCAGATTCGCTCTTAGAGGGATCTAATGGATGCTTTCATTAGATAGTATCAATACAATTCTGACATGGCTCCAGATAAATGCAACTGCAAAACATGTGCAAGAGAGATAATGAATCATTCAAGGAGTACGCTCAAAGGTGGAGGGATCTAGCAGCTCAAGTAGTACCCCCTATGATGGAGAGGGAGATGATAACCATGATAATGGACACATTGTCGATGTTCTATTATGAGAAGATGGTAGGTTACATGCCTTCAAGTTTTGCAGATCTAGTGTTTACTGGGGAGAGAATTGAGGTAGGTCTGAGGAAACGAAAATTTGAATATGTTGCTTCCACGAATTCTAGTAATAGGAGACATGGGATGAATGGAAGGAAGAAGAAGGAGGGCGAAACTCATGTCGTGACTGTCGTTCCCACATGGCCAAACTTTCCTCAAGCCCTTTATAATCCCTTGTACCAATACCCTCCCTAACAATATCACTACTCAGCCAATATCAACCCTACCCACTATCCACCGCCCTACAAAGACCACCCCTAAACTGACCACAAAATCCACTCGTCACGCCACCCAGACCAAATACCACCCCTAATACCAACCAAAACACCAACCAAGGAAGAAATTTCCCAGAAAGGAAGCCTGTAGAATTCAGCCCAATCTCGATATCATATGCTGAATTACTCTCATATTTGCTCAACAGTGCAATGGTGGCGATAAGCCCAGCAAAGATTCTTCAACCTCCATTCCCTCGAGGATACAACCCGAATGTGACCTGTGCTTATCATGGTGGAGCTCCGGGACATGCCATTGAGCATTGGATGGCATTCAAACAAAAGGTGCAGAGTTTAATTGATACAGGTTGGTTGAAGTTTCAGGAGGATAATCCCAATGTGCAAGCTAACCCACTCGCAAAACATGAAAGTTCTTCTATTAGTGCTATAGAGGATGAGAAGACGTGGGAATTAAAGAGAATAGTCGAGGATGTCTCAACTTCCAAGAAATTTATTTTGAAAGCATTACGCAAAGCTGGTATGGTTGATTGCGAGGGTGATGAAGAGGATTCTTGTCTGTTTCATCCCGAGAGACCTCATGATGTGGAATTGAAATCGGTCATGAGAGGAAGGAGTATTAACCTTACACCACTATGGCCACCACCACGACCACCACCACACGTTGCCTCCGTGGCAACCTCGTACCGCCAGGCTAACTCGTCGGTGGTGGTAGGAGGTCAAGCCTCCTTCATAGAGGCTCAAACCCTCTTTCTCATGTTGCTGCTGCCATGACTGTTGTGCCCAACAACGAAATATGGGTTGGGACGGGTCGCCCTAATCCGGTTCTGACCCTAAAATAAATAATTTAAAAAATATATTTACTTCTTGCACCCCCAAGTTTAATAAGTTCACCCCCTTTACCAATTAGGCTTGGCCCAAACCAAAAACAAATTTTGTAATGCTGTTTACACCCCATATTTATAAATGCACTCCTAATCTGTTGGACCTGACCCATTTTGTAATTAAATAAATTTTGCTAATTGTACCATTTTTCTTCCTATATGTATCCCTAATTACTAAGTGTACTCCTCACTTCTATTCTATCCCTTTCTATTTCCATTTTGATTTATTTGATTACGTAATGTTTCATCATTTATTCATTAGTATTTTTAGTACGCGCTTATGTTTCGTGCACTCCATGATGGGTCTCCGACTCGCTTGGTGGTGTTTCAATAACACATGGATAAATTTTGTGAATATCATGTTGAGTCTCCGACTTGCTTGATTTCATAGAGTTTACCGTAAAATTCAAAATCTTTTCTAAAACAGCTAAAAATACTCAAATAAAGGATCACTCAATTCTCCTTTTTCTCAAGAAAACCTACATATTACTTGAGATTGCTTCAAGGTTCAATGCCTAAAGCGATTCTCCTTGATTTTCTTCAAATTCAATGTCGTTTCAAGGTCCAACACCTTAACGACCCTTTTTCACGCATTTGAAACAAATCTTTCAACAAAAAAAAGATAAAATCAATCTAATGCAAGTTCTTTTCAAAAAAAGAACTACGTAAGTTTGATTTTCTCATTGCACTTAGGGATACGTAGGAGCGAGGGCAAACCCCTTGTCGACCTAAAAAACTAAAAAAATATAAAATCTTCTTGTTTTCTAAAAAATAAAAATTTGATTTCTTTTTCTGAATAAATAAAAATAAAACAAACATAAGTCATGTTCTTAAGGAAAAACAACTAATTAAAAAGTCACTTTATTTTTAGCACACTCGATTAAAGACTGTCGTCTTCATGATGGACGCGTGGGGTGCTAAAACCTTCCCCGTGCGTAAATGACTCCCGAACTCCTTTTCTCTTAAATCGTAGACCATGTCTTATCTTTTTGATATTTTCGACATTTTCCATGAATGAACGTTGGTGGCGACTCCCTCTAGTTTTCCCTTTTTTTTTGGAATAATTATTTTATTTTTCATCGTCGTCCCGTCGTGGCTGAACAAATTGCAACAATGGGTTATAAATTTGATGACTATGTGATTTTCTTATATATAAGAAGTGAAAGTTAAAACTTTAAGATTTTAAGATATTGAATGGATGTGAGATTTCTGTAGAGTCCTGCTGAGAGGACCTTGTTATATGAAAGGACTTGTCACCCTCTGAAAATTCATTTGGGGATTCCGTAGAGTCCTGCTGAGAGGACCTTGTTTGGTGAAAGGACATGTCGCCCTCCAAAAATCTTGTCGGTGTTTCGTAGAGTCCTGTTGAGTGTTCCTTGTCTGGTGAAAGGACATGTCGCCCTTCGGAACAACCATTTTCTTGGATGCTCTGTAGAGTCCTGCAGAGCAAACCTTGTTCTATGAGAGAACATGTCGTCATCTAGAGGTACCAGTGATTTGGCACATCCACAGAGTCCTGCTGAGAGGACCTTATCCTGTGAGAGGACTTGTCGTTCTTTGGATGAAATTGTACAGTATTGCCTATTGACCCTGTGAGAGGGTAACCTTTGTTTTATGTCCTTATATAGGTATAATGAAAGATGTAATAATTTATAAGTCCATGTGAGAGAACAAGAGTTAAAATCTTTAACCACCATATACAATAATGATTTAAGTCGTTGTGAGAAGGAAAAATTTGTTGTTAAATAATTATTGAATTGCCAAACTAAGCTTGTATTTGTTGTTTGACTAGTAAAAATATGTTTTCTTATTTCTTTCATATGAGAATTTCTTATATTGATATGTTGCATGGATTTTCATTATATATATGTTTTATTTGTTGGTTAGATTATCCTTGCATTGTTTGTCTGTGTGTGACTACGATGATCGTGCCACTCACAGAAGCAGATGGCGGGAACTCCACCTTGTGACCTTTTTTCTGTGGAGCTACACCCTCCATCCAAGGCCCTGAGCAAGGATGGATGTTTCTTCTTGATGTGCCAACTTTTCGTTATGATGTGTTACGTTTGATATGTTATGTTCCTGATGGTACTATTGTGATGACCCATCCCCTTGATATTACTGTGACTTTCGAGGAGATGATGTGTACTGATAATTGTTATTTATACGTAAATTATGCATTTAAATTACATAGCAATTATCTTCTTTTTCTTCTTTTAATGCTTCTTTTGTGATTGAAAATATAAGAATGTAACTTGTTTGAGATTTTATCAATAAATACTAAAGTTAGTTGCTTTATGGTGTGTTGGTTGTATTTTCTTTGCAGGATTGCACATTAAAAACTTGGAAGATGGATTGAGGATTTGGGCTTAGCGTGCACATATGGGCTTAGAGCGTTGTCAAAGAAAAGTCCAATAAAATAAATTTTTGATTATAAAAAGGGGTGAGTAGTCGGAGGCAAGGAGGAAGGAGAAGCCAAAGAGAAATCCAAGGCACAAAGGAGATAATAATTCACTCCACATAAGTGGACTTATGTCCCTTATTCTACCAATTTTCTTCTATTCTCTTTCATCAATTGGTGTTCTCTTTTGTTTATTGTAAGTCTCTCATGCCAATGAGAGACTAAACCACTCATTGTTGGGGGTTCAACAACCAAACACTCTTGATGTAACAATTCTCACTATCTATTTAATGTTATTTTCATATTATTATTCTTTTTCTAAACCTATTGTCATGTTTGTGGTCTGATCATCCATATGCATGTAATGTTATGAAGGTTTATGCATTGGAAAATGTCTATACTCTGAGAACTGAGAAAAAATATCTAGACAATCCATATCTAGGGATAGAATGACATTGTTTAGCCTTAAATATACATCTTTATTCTTAATGCAAATTATTTGATGTAGCTTGCTGAGGGATCAAGAGTGAAATTAGGTAATTTAAGCTCTTTCATATAAAGGATCATGGTTAGAGTAAATTAGAGGATGGAGGTAGTATGTAAATAATATTAAATAGTGAAAAATCATTAACATTGCATCAAGAGTAGTTTTGGTAAAATGAACACCCAACATATCACATAATCTTGCATCTTGCCTTTAATCTATTTTTCAATTTATTTTATTTTGAATTTATATTTGCATGTAGTATCGCTTACAAACCCCAAAAATATTTATGTTAATTGCTTACAAATAGACGTATACAAATTTTGAGTATAATCAAAATTTATGTGGACTCAACACTCGATCTTACCGTTTTATTTATTACTTGGACAAATTGGTACGCTTGCCAAAGAGTTAACATGTACTCTTGGACATACCCCATCTACGATTCCACATAGAACTAGTAATGCTCGTATTATGGGGGTTTGTTCCTTGGACGTGGTCGTGGATGTGGCAATTTTGGTGGCCTTGTTGGCAATGGAGGGCAATCTATTCCTCCTCGTTGCCCTTAGTGGGCGATGACTCTATGCACTTTTTTTTGTTAGCATGCCAATGTTAGGTAATGAGTCTTTATATTCCCCTTTTTTTATTATACACGGTAGATGGTACACTAATGATTGTATCGCACACACTCCACTTACTCTTTGAGATACTCTTTACTTCCTGGCATGTATATAATCTAGAGAGGCATGAGGTAGATGCCATATGTTATGTAAAATTAGTTTATGCATATTTAGTTATCCATATTTTTCCGTTGCCATTAACTCAAAATATATTAATTAAATTATTCAAGAGTTTAATTGGAACTAAAATGAAGTAATAACTTTAGTAACACATCAAGGTGTTACATAATCAAACTCTTTGTAAGTTGTCAAATCCATCACAAAAACCAAAAATTACAAAAAAATATAAAAATTGCATATTTTTTGCGGTTTGATTGGATTTTTGGATCATATTATAAAAACTTGAACCAAATAGAACAAACCACATATATATTATAATTATATTATTTTATTGTGATAATTAATAATAAGTATTAAATAATTATTACTTTTCTTTTTCCTTATATTTAAGATGTAAATTTTACTTTCATATGTTAAAAAATGATGTAATAATATTTTTTTTAAATAGTGTTAAATATCAAGTGATACCAAATTACTATTATGTTATAAAAAGAGTTGATAATATCATTTTAAATAAATGCTAAATAAAAGTGAAAATAGTAATAAATGTAAACATTTGAAAAAAGTAAAATTCATTTTTAAAATAAAATAGTATAATAATTATATAAGTTTAGTTGTTAGATTTTAAATTATGATAATAAATTAAAAAATGAAAAATTTTCAAACTAAATTGACTCAAATCGTAAAAGATTAGTTTAATTCGGATTTGGTATTATATTGAAACGAAACTCATCTCTATTTTATATTTGATTTGGATGATTTTTTATCTAAAAATTAAATTAAACCTCATCGCAGATGTCTTAATTTGATAGAATTTCTTCTTTGACGTGAAATTTTAAGATAAATCTTTTTTAATATGACTTAAAGTAAAAAATATTATAAATTAAGAAAGCATTTAGTTTTAATAATGTTATTAATACATATTTAAATTTATGTATTTATTAGTTATTATGCATTCATTTATTACATTCATGAATGATAATTTTAAAAATAAAAATAGTACTATTATATTAGAATCATAGACAGAACAAAATACACGTTTTTCAAAGTAGAGACAATTCTTACATACACATCCACGCTTTTCGTTAATAGACACTACAATTAAAAAAAGTTAGTCATAGTAGTAGCTTGTGTAATTTTGATTAGTCGATAACAACATTAGTTGAAAAAATAAATAAAAACCAAAAATTAGTTAAACAGTACCCCTTTTGTCCCAAAATAATTGTGATCAATAAGTTTTTTACACAAATTAAGGGCGTGGTTCTCACGCACGGGAACTTCGTCGCAGCGTCGTTGATAATTGGCTTCGATGATGATTTGGCAGGGGTGTTGCATAGTGCGTTCCTCTGCGTTTTGCCGATGTTTCATGTGTTTGGTTTGACTGTGATTTCGTACGGGCAGCTTCAGAGGGGTAGTGCGGTTGTGTCTCTCAAGAAGTTTGAGTTTGAATTGGTTTTGAAGACCATTGAGAAGTTTAAGGTGACACATTTGTGGGTTGTGCCTCCCATTATTCTTGCTCTCGCGAAACCCGATTTGGTTGAAAAGTATGATCTTTCGTCGCGGAAGCATATTGGTTCTGGCGCTGCTCCGCTTGGGAAAGAGTTGATGGAAGAGTGTGCTAAACGTTTTCCTCATGCCATTGTTTCTTAGGTAGTAGACAATGTTTGTGGTTGATGAGGTTTTGATTGTTGCTATTAGCTAAGGCCTAAGGGCTTGTTATGTGTAATTACTTGTGGGAGAAGAAAATAAGAAGGTAGAATGCATTGAGTTCTTCTTATGAAGTTGATTTTAGCTAACTGAAGAAGCTCAATTTATTATACCTTTTGTATTTTATTATGAAGAAGTTTATTCAATCAGGGCCTAATGCTTTGAAGTTGAAGTATGATTTTTGTGTTGGTTGTTGTGGTTCATGGGATATGGTAGGACTGAAACTTGTGGGATTGTTTCTGTGGACAATACAAGAATGGGAATTCGGAATAGTGGCTCTGTGGGAATGCTTGTCGCGGGAGTGGAGGCTCAAGTAGTTAGTGTGGATACTCTGAAGCCTCTGCCTCCTAAACAGTTGGGGTAGATATGGGTATGCGGTCCTAATATGATGCAAGGTACACTGCAATGCAATGTAGTGTTTATTATAGTATTATACTGTATGATTGCTATGGTAGAATGTGATTCAGATAAAAGAAGTATGCTGTCTGATGTGTTGGGAGAGGTTGTGATAGCCCTTCATTGAATGAAAATTTCAAAAGCCAGCGTAATGGTTTCTCATTTTATTGCATTTGGAGCTTAGACCATTAGCAGTGGAACTTATTTCCTAGGCAGGACAGGTTATGTACATATGGTTTAATATTGTGCTTGAATCTGCCTGTTCTGCTTTTAGCTGATTCAGCTTGACTAGGTTTACTCTCAGCAGGTCACATACAATTATACATTTCCCTGGCTCTTTCTTGTCTATAAAACACTGACTTAGCGGTGCTTGATATTGTCTTGTAGGGATAAATTCTGAAGCAGCACAGACTAGAACAAAATTGGCTCTGTGATGACCTTAAACATGTTAGTTGTATATGATAAAAGGAAAAAGGACATGGTCTGGATTCTAAAATGTACACTCAAGTTTGTCGCCAACAGACTACTATTATGTTACAGTGTTCTTGTTAGGCTGCTTTATGTATAGCAGAAATGGGTTTGCAGTTATTAGAAGATGAAATTTAGGCATGGCAACGGGCGGGTCGGGGGCGGTTTTTACTTATACCACCCCCGCCCCCGCCCCTAAAAACCGCCCCCGCCCCCAAAAACTGGTGGGGCTAAATAAGTTGCCCCCGTCCCCGCCTCCGACGGGGGTCGGTTTTCCCCACCCCGTCCCGCCCCCGAACATTAAAAAATTGCTATTAAAAAATTAATTTTAAACAACAACTATAACATAAAATTTGATTGCGCTAAGTCTCAAATGTATGTAATTACAATAAAATTTCAACATTAGATGTTTATTGTTGGAAAATAAAATTAGTTATACTCCTAATTCTTGAATAAAATTAAGCTTTTATCCCAAGGTATTCCACATATATAAATGTATTTTTGTAAATAATTAAATATAACATGGCGGGGCGGGGGCGGGGGCGGGGGCGGGGGCGGGGGCGGGGACGGGGCGGTTATCAGCATTACCAAAACCGCCCCCGCCCCCGAATTCAACAGGCGGGGAAAAACCGAACCCGAACCCGAAACCGGTCAACTCGGTTTTTTCCCGTTGACATCGGGGCGGGTTCGGACGGATGCCCACGGATGCGGGTGAAGTTGCCATGCCTAAGATGAATCATCCACTGGCCAATGTCCCACTCCAATCTTTCTAATCAATACTTCACGAACATATTTTTTACTTTCTGCCAAAGCAATTGTTCCACCTAGAGATTATATTTGAGTTGGAGCTCCATTCTCCAAAAATCTACTCCCTGCTTCATGCATGAAAATAATTTTTTGCAATGCCAAATTTCATCTGATCATTGATTTGTTAAGTAATTATAAACTGTGGTGATGAGCATCATTCTGGTTTGAGTCTTGAAGTTTTTTTTTTTTTTTTTTTTTTGACTTTCTAACTGGGATTGTACTTCAGACTCTTTGTTTCACCCAGTGTTTTTCACCGGGATGTGGATGGTCAACATATTTTATGCGAGATATTAGATAATTCATTCTATTGATAACGACAGTTTTGTGCTTAATTACAAGTGTGAACTGTTTCATAGAATGTTGCCAACAGAAACTGTTTCTCTTTGGGTGGAAAAGTTAGGAATTTTATCAGCAAAATCAATTGAACTCCAGAGAATTGGAAAATACTTCTGCTTAGTGCTTTGGCTGCTTCCTTCACTTTTCTGTTGCTTCCATGTTCTTGTATTAAAAAAGTGTTGACAAATGTACTGATATTCAACATCGGATGTACTTATTAATTGAATGATTTTTTTAGTAGAGCTGGTAGACAGAGCATACAGAGGGCCATGAATTTAATTTAGTTTGAAAAAATATAAAAGCTAACTTATTACTTGAAGGAGGTTTCTGCTGTGATGTATAGAAAATGTGGGCCAATGGTTGTGATACTGTGCATAGCGTATTTAGTTTACTTTGTATGCAGTTTGACATTAAATTTTATTCCAAAGAGTCTTTTCCTATATTCAATATAATAAAAGCTATAACATAAATTTTCAGGTTATCACAACAATCCCAAACCACAAGATTGACTATGGATAAAGAAGGGTGGGTACATACAGGAGATCTTGGATAGTTTGATGAGGATGAGGATGAGCAACTTTTTGTTGTTGACCGAATCAAAGAACTGATCAAGTATAAAGGTTTTCAGGTATGAAATCCAACTGCCATTTCAAGGGTGAATGTACAATTTGTCTGGCATGTCGTAATGCATGCATGGGCACATGTCTGAAATCTCAATCAAATTCCCCGTTTATAAACATAATCTGGTACTTTGGTAGTTTGGTGCATTAAATATATCTTAAACCCCAAATTGTATTAGAAAGTCAAGTTTAGTAACTTCGGTGCATAATGCTTTTGCTGCTCTGCATTGGGTAATTATTTGTGTTTATAACCTTCCGGTTATTCTTGGTGATGAACATTTTTGGCAAAGGATTTTCACCGTACTGAATTATTTGCTATTTCCCTCATTGTTCCAACTAGGTTGCGCCGGCAGAACTTGAAGGGCTTCTGGTTTCTTGCCCTGAAATACTTGATGTTGTTGTCATCCCATAAGTTTCACATACATGGTCATCGTTATTTAATTATGTGTACAAAAGAGATACTTATACAACTCATGTTATTAGTAATTGGAATTCATAGTTGATTTCAATTCTGTAGATATCCCGATGCTGAAGCTGGCGAGGTTCCAGTTGCCTATGTCGTTGGTTCACCCAATAGTTCACTAACAGAGGAAGACGTTTCAAAATTGGCTAAGCAGGTAAGAGAAAAACAAACAACAAGCTTGGTTTGTGGCTTGCATTCATGAACTTATAAGATCTTTGATTTTCCTAAGACATAGAACAAACTAAATGGGGTTCTAAAAATAAAGTTCAGAGATTAAAAATAAAATGCATGTTTTTACTGCAGGTCCATTTATCACATTTAAACGACTTTTTGTGTTGTTCAGTTGACACTCATTTTTTGTATTTGTTTGCAGGTAGCGCCTTTCAAAAGATTACGAAAAGTGACATTCATCAATGCTGTTCCTAAGACAGCATCGGGAAAAATTCTCCGAAGGGAGCTTATTGTGAAAGTAAGATCCAAAATATAATGATATCATGATGTAATTTTTTTTTTTTTCAAAACCATTTGGGGTTTAAATTCTGAAGTAGAATGCAAGTCCAGAGCAAATCTGGAAATGTATAATGGTTGCCATAGTGGATCAAATTTGTATCTGGCTGGGAACAGATACTGAAAACACTCGTATACTAGACAATACTTGACTAGGGAGTACTCAATTTTACTCAGAAAATATATCGTGTTAAATCATTCATTTGCTATTTAATTTAAATAAAATAAACATTTACTTCACCTCCCATTCTCTATTATTATTATTATTATTATTACTGTTGTTAGTTATGAAAGCAAAATTTTGTAATGTATATGACCATCCCATTAATAAGCCGGTACGGGTCAATTTATTTGATTTGTTATTATTGACCTTATATCCAATTATGTTATTGTGTATAGTTTTATATGATATATACAATTATGTTTAAAATACCATTGATCCTTGTTATTTTACTATTTTATAACTACAAATTCAAATCCTAAATATATACACTCAAAATAAATTAATAATCTTAGGAATGGACGATTAATTTTAAGTGTGATCAAATTTTGAATTAAGGATTAATTTTATAATCGATTTAAAGAATTTAAACTTATGAATATTTTGACTTGTCATGACAAGTAAAAAAAGTCTTGTTGAAATAAAAAACTGTAAATATGATTGAGAATTATTCTGAGTGGATTCGGCCATGCCTGCTTGATAGAATGCGTTATGCTCTAACGAAGAGACTCTAGTATTTTTTAATGGTGTTTTATTAGTTGATATTTGTGCCAGATTAGTTAGAAAACTAGTATTAGACCTATGTGCATACGCACGGGTTAGTTAAACATTACAGTGTACATTATTGCGTTAAACAGTTTAAGATTGATAAAAAAGGCAAACAAAATATAAAAGCAACTTATATATATATGTGTGTGTGTGTGTGTATATATATATTTATCCATACAACTGCAAGACATAGTTCAACAGTTCAATATAAAGCATACAAGTTGAATAGATAGTGGCTACAATCTAGAACAATTTGTAAGATTTGCATATAGTTTCTAGTAACATGCATATTTAAAAGGTTAAAGTATTCAAAGCTGTTTGTTACAATCAACATATCCACCAATGAACTATGTTGCTACTTGGGTATGGAAACTCCATAATAAACTCGAAATCAGCTTTTAAATTGTTGGCTCATGCAAAATCTTTCCAACCAGCACCTATTTTAGCGCTCTTTCTCCAGTGGTTAAACACAATCTTGCATGCAGTTGTTGCTTCAAAACAAACTGTTGTGAAACCTGTGTTCTTAAGGTAGTAATACATTTCACTGGGGACATCCTGAAATTACCAAACAATGTTGTCGGAAATATGTAGTAAGCATTTATGAAAAAAATACAAACATTAGTATTAAGCTGAAACTTACCAATGCACTTGCAAAAATCTTATATTCATTCAGCCATACACAGAATACAGAACACTCAGGATTCTGTTTGTATAGGGAGTGCCATTTTGGGAATGCTTGGGGCTCAGAGATAGTTTTAAACACAGAAATGAAGAACACAAATTCTTTATAATGTGTTAGTGTTACTTGACAATTACCTTCAAGACGATAGAAGTGTCTAATTGATGTCCAACCTGCCCCTATTTGAGGATTTTTCAGACACATGTTGTACTTGACCATATGATGATTTCCATGAGCATCAATCAGATGCCATGTTTCCTCTAGCTGGTCTTTTCATTTGAGTGCAAATCTTCTGGCAATCTCTGCATAGGGCTACATGTATCATGAAAACCAATAGGCAATCAGTTATTTACATAATGCTATATGCACATGAAATTAAATGATGATAACAGCTTACCACATCTGTAACATGCACGGTGTTGATACAGTGGTCAGATGTCCTATCAATCTGCATCATTGTTTATGCCATTTCTTTGGTATTAACTTCATTATTATCCATTTCTGGTGACTTGCAGAATGACATTACAATTATCAATTGGGTTAAAAGCCCCATGGTTTAGCAAGAGAAGAAAAAAGGCAGATAAAAGGACTTTGATAGACTATCAATGTATTTTTAAAAGAGTTACAAACAACAAAGTCATATTCAAAGATACAGCAAGTCATAAAAAATATATAAATAGTAATGAAGTGCATATGTTCAGTGACAGGTCTGTAACATTTTCATGCACAAGGAAAACACCAGGAAGTTATACTTATTTGACCATATGCATTCATGACCATTGATCAGTGATTTTATATCAAGCTACACCATTTGTAAAGCTATGTCATTAGAATTTAAGGTATTTACAGACAGTATACCAAAATGAACAGGCAAAAAAAGTTGTGTTTCATCAGTAAATGCTTGAAGGCAAATATATTACAAAAAATGTTAAAATGCTTTTAAAAAAACTGATAAGAAAAATGATTTAAGTACTGTATACCCAAAACATGTCTTTATGAAACATTGAGCAGTGCAAATATTGAATGGGATTGTCATTCCATTAGTTTTGGTATTCGGAGAATATTTTGTAGAAGGATAGACAATATTGAAACATTAGTTATTCAAATAGTAGTCAGTGCAGAGATTGTAATTCAAAACATGCAAGGTTATCATTCAATATCAAAACAATTCAAAACATCTAAGGTTAACATTCAATACTTATCATCCGTATCCTTTGATTAAAAATCAGCAAACCAATTTGATTATCCCTTATAAAACATTGAGCATAAAGTGCTGTGTGAATGCAAGCACTATCAAATACAATAACGATAAGTGATGACAAGGAAACAGAGTATAATTTGATTATCTCCTAATAACTTATAATCCTGTATTATGAACATTCTTAACTTATCATACCAGTCATTTAAGTCCATTAGGTCTTAAAATAATCTAATGTGTTATTAGAAATGACAATGATTTATTTATCCGTATGAAGTAACTTTAAAATTCATAATACAGGATTGTTCTAAGTGGAAGGTATCGTGTGACATTGAAACAGAGTATAAAAATAAAACATAAACAGAGAAGCATTTCAAAAGATAAATGAATGAACAGTCTCTAAAGCTTATAATTTCTAACATAATGCATGGGATATGAATAAATAGTCAACTCTAAAGTTTGTTCTTCTTCTTCTTTGAAGCTAACATGCGACGTTGGAAGGATAGGAAACAGAGAAGGCTATCATCGTGGAACAAAATATTTCGAAATGCTTCCGAAAAAAAACCTAAATTGACACAATGATGAGAAGCAACACATTACTTACCAGGAGAGTCGACGGTTGCCTGAAGTGATACGGTTTTGCCTAAGTGTGAACCTCTTCTTCGTGGTTTGCTTTGACTCTTCAGTGAATGAATTGCAGAGGGTTGATGGGTGTAGGGTTTGTGACTGAGATGCAGTGACTTTTGTGTTCTTCGGCTTTGCAATTTGTATTTATATTTTGTTTCAATTTTCAAAGTCATAAAAGCATGTTAAATTTGCATTCAGTGAATGGCATTGATAGTATAAATGAAAGTGTGTTTATGTCTGTTGATGTGCTCACTGAATATATGATGAATAGCACAAGTAATTAATCAACCGAATATTCATTAGCAATGGCCCAATTGAATCAAAGTATTTTATACCAATCAATCTAACACATAGGCCTTTGCTGATTGGTTTATTCTAAGCACTTCTATAAGAATTGAACGAAGGTATATACAAATTATATCACAGATGTTTAATGTTCTAAAAAAGTATTAATTTTTTTCCCCATATATATATATAATGCATGGCTCTAAATATAATTATATTTATTTATAAATAAGCAATCAATCTCACATTGTAAATATTAATAGAAATTATTTTTAATTATGATAGAGATAACAATTAAAATTAATTTGTAAAAATAATTTTTGTTACAAGAAAGTTTTAAATTACTTACTTGCTATAGTATAATGTAAATTAGTTTTAATTCCATTTTAAAATGATAGAAACTACAATTATCATTTACAGAAAATAATGTTTATCTAGGTCATCATAGGTTAATTGTTATGGGGAAAAAGATTTATTTTTTAAGAAAGTATTTAACATAATTACGTATCATACGATCAACGGCAAAAAATTACAAATAATACAATTAAATAAAAAAATTTGAGAAATGGTGCAAGCCAGAAAATATTTGGCAAAATGGTGCAACCATTCACGCCCAAAATAAGCGTGTTACAACATGCCCAAATGGGGCGTGTTCTTGCAGATAGTGACACGTGGCAGCCACGTGGCAGTGTCCAGGTGCAGCGCAGTTTTTTCGTAAATTTTGGATGGCCATAACTTTTGATCGGGACGTCCGATTGATGGGAAACCGGTGGCCACGCGCTCGAAATTGAGAGTAGAAGCCCCAAGCAATTCCCAAAGGAGACTTGCCCAAAATTTTTTCCCAAAAGAGGTCTCTAAGTGCCTCAAATTTGCGATTTAGTCTTTGGAGCCCTAAAAAAATTTTTGTTCTCTGATATTTTATCTATTCAATCAATGAATTGCAAGCTATTCTTTATTTATCTAATTATTTCTCTTAATTTCAAGCGTTCTGACATAAAATATGTCATCACCGGACATTGTTACGAGAAATTACGACTGTTCAAAGTTATATGCATCGTCAATTTTACAGTACAATTTTGGAAAATTTATGCATTTGTTTAGGGTTGTGGGTTAATTAACTGTTGGATTTGGTTAATTTTTTAGGGTTTAGTGGGTTCGGTTTAGGGGTTTAGGGCTTTGGGTTAATGATTAACTGTTGGATTAGGTTAATGGTTTAGGGGGATAAGGTTTATGTGTTTAGGGCTAAGGGGTAGTGTGTTTGGATAATTGGTTAGTATTGATGGTTTTAGTGTTAGGGGTTTAGGGATTTGGGTTAATGATTAACTGTTGATGGTTATATTTTGCTTCTTCTATGTGTATATGATAATGGACTTGGCACAAGTTGAAACAATGTACGTCAAGGTTCTTGTTGTAGATTTTTAAACGATTTTGGTTTAACAAGAAGCTGTTGTCATCTCCATCTCATGACTAACTTAACATCTCCATCTCCATCTTATCACATCATCTCACTTAACTGGGAACATTTATTAATCTCTCCATAATTCAGGACTGCCAAATGACAATGTTAAGTTTGATGCACAAAATGGTGTATAACACATGATTTCAAAATGTAGTATGACAGTGTGCAGTAATTGGATAACCCACAAATATCTAGCAGGCACAAAGAGTAGTTGTGGTTCTAAGCAGATAGTAAAGTAATGACAAAAATATAGAAAATCATGTTTTCAATATAAAATAGTGTTTTGTTTTGATTTGGGGTAGACCAAATCACAGCCATACCACCCAAATTTTGTATTATATAGAGGTGTCAAATATCATCAATATTGTAGGAACTAACGTGATAGCCTTCAGCTGCTATTGTGAGTAAGGTGACCCAGCAATTTTGAAATGTCAATATTAACAGATCAGATAAGGTAAGACAGGAATAACTGGTGTGAGGAATGTGTGCCAACAATATTGAAATATGGATGCAGCATGCCAATGAAAAATATCTACTGCTCTTGCATGTGTATTAACAGTTGAGATAGTGTATAATAGATGGTTAACAAGAAACAATTTAGCATTATCCCAAGCCATTATTGGGAGAACAAATCAGGACTTCCTAATGATAAGGTTAACTTTCATGAAGAAAATAGTATAAAATAGCATCTATCTAAAATGTAGTATGACAGATGTTATAGTATTGGACAGATATAACTAGTGTGAGAATGGTGCCCCAGTAATATTGTAGAAATGGTTTACTGATTACATGAGACAAATATAAAAGTATAACAGGTAACTATTATAATGTTTTCATACACATTGGTACCAAATTGTGACATACTACAAATTTTGGAAAACTTCTTTAAAAACTACATTTGTAGTAACATTCTGTGGTTTTCCTTGTTTGTCATGAATGAGTACTTTCAAATCAGCTTTACTCGTAACTCTTGAAAATGCAACATACAGTTGCCCATGGCTAAAAATAGGATTCGGTAGATATAAGCCAACAGTATGAAGAGATTGCCCTTGCGACTTATTTATTGTCATAGCATACGAAACTATGATTGGGAATTGTCTTCTAATTAGCTTGAAAGGCCAAGGAGATTGTGATGGTGATAATGACATCCGTGGAATGTACACCATATTACCAATGTTTTTACTAGAGGTAATGCGGCCTTCAATAACATGATTAGCCATCCTTGAGACAATGAGTCGTGTACCATTGCACAACCCTTCCGCTTGATCCAGATTCCTAAGCAACATAATAGGAGTGCCTATTTTTAATCTGATTGCATGATTAGGAATTCCAGATGCTTTTAATGACTATAGAAACTCAGGCATGACTAATTGGTACGCCGCACTTTCTACAACATCTGTCATGTCAATGGAATCAGAGCTTAGATATTCTATTTCGTCACCCGGAATAATGCTTAGAACATGATAATTTATTTTGTCCACAATCTCAATTGTTGAAGCTAGAATAGCCCTGCTACTCAGAAATTGGTCATCTTGATATTTGTGCTTGATATCAGGATATGTATGTGTCACAATTGAATCAATTGGATCAGTGAAATCTGTAATAAGTAAATCAGATGGAATTTCTATGTCCTAAAATCCATCGCTACCCGTTCCTATACATCCATCACCAATAGCTAAAATCCATTTAGAAAACTGGCTAATTTCCTGTGCATTTGTTGAATCTGAATTCAGATGCAAGCACATGTTCTTGGTCAGTTTTAACATGGTGCAGTATTCCCACAAGTATGAAGCATTAATGGTAGCATGAACAATATCTGATCTCCTGCCTCTAGGTATTACTGGTAGAATTTGGTGAAAGTCACCTCCAAAAATGACAACTTTTCCACCAAATGGCAAAGTTCCTTCACGAGATCTACACATTATGTCTTTAAGGGCTTTGTCCAATGCTTCAAAACAGAATTTATGTGTCATTGGTACCTCATCCCATATTATTAACTGTGTTGCCTGTAATAGACCAGCCAACTCACTACCTTGATTGATATTACAAGTTGAGTGTTGTAGTGTAGGAATGGGAATACAGAACTTGGAATGCGCAGTTATGCCATTAAGCAACAACAATGAAGCTATACAACTTGAAGCAACTGTTAATACAATTTCTCCTTTGGAACGCAATGCAGAGGCCAAAGTTTTCCACATGAAAGTTTTTTCGGTACCTCCATGGCCATAGAGGAAGAAAGTTTCACCTTGCTGCCTAGTCACTGCACTAATGATGGTATCAAATATACTTCTCTACTCATCTGAAATGGAATTAACAAAAAAGAATGTTGAATACAACATGTACTGCATAACAGTAATTGGCTATCTTCCTAATTAATTAGGGTGTTGTTATATAACCTGTTAGAGTGAAAACATAATTTTTAAAATTAGAATGCAATTGTTGTTTGTCATATGATTGTTCAGCACACACATATATATATATATATATATATATCTGTTTCCATAATGGGTTTGCACAACACCATTTGGAAAAGGCATGGTAGGAAAATCTTTCAATGATTTTCTGTTGGACTGCAATATTTGTTCAATCTCTAGAAGTGCCAAGTTCTGCAAGTCTTCTATTGGAAGCTACAAATCTAGAAAAACAAAAAAGAGAAAACTCTGATATGGAATTATTATGCAGCAGAAAAATGAAGGTATTTTGAAACTGTGTTATCACTAATTTATACTTGGTATATTTGTAATCTTCCTTTGTTCATGTATGATGCCATCAATTAAATAACTGCATGTTTCATTCCAGACATGGTGTGGTCTGTCAATGCTATTTGATAAAAGCATTGTCACAAACAATTTTCTTAAAAAGTGGCCAAAACCCCAAAAGTATGCTTCTCTCAAAGCCTCAATGTATTCCTTGTCATCATGCAAGAATCTCATTGCAAAGCATGCTTCTCTAAAGGAAGGATAGAGTTGACCATCAACAGTACGAAGCTGTTCATAATTGGTTGGTCCTTTGACCACTCCCAACATCATTCTAAGATAATACAATTCTCCAGTACTTGGAGGAACCCAGTTAAGCCTTCCAATTGTGTATCCTTTCTTCCTTGGCTTCCAATGTCTATCCTTGGCAACATATGTAAAAGATTTGATGAATTAAACATAAGTTAAATGCTTGGCTTCACTGAAAATGGTATTAGCATGTAACCAAGATGTAAACATGGAGTCCTTGATGGTCGGCTTTGAGAACAATGTATCCATGTCATCATCATCTTCAAAGATGACTGAATTTTCACCTGGTAAGTGAAAGTATAGTCGCTCAACAGCAGGGGATCTTTTATATATGTGGAATGAGAATATTCTCCAGACAGCTTCACATGGAGAAATATATCTACCATCTACATAGTGCTTGACCTCATCAAGACATTGCTCTATTTATCCAGACTCATTTTGCACAAGGACTAGAGCATTTGTTATACGATCGTAGCCTTTATTGATGTATTTGAAGAGATATTTGATAGATGTCGATTGATTGCACCATTCTACATTGAGGTGAGCCTAATATTTTAACAACAACTTTGCATTGTATGGCACTACATATCTGTTGTCTAGTGGCACATGATTTTTTTCAATATAACTCCCATCATTACGCCTTCTATAAATAGGATATCCATCTTGGTCAACAACTGTATCAGTTTGCTATTTTTTTGGAAAAAATCTGGAACACCTTCCATCCTTCATGCAAGGAGATTTTGGGCTTGCATGCCCACATGGACCATGCATCATGTGATTCTTAACATATTCATAAAGTTGTGGTTGATCACCTGAATCAAGAATCTTTGCTGAGATGATGATATCAATATCTGCAGGACATGGATACTTGCTGGAAGGATGCAAGAAAACCAATATATGAGCATGTGGCAATCCTCGCTTTTGGAATTCAATTGTCTAAATATCTGCAACCAAATAATTATTAGTTTTAACATTATAGAACATATAAATTTGCAATATAATTAATATGTGCAAGGCTTTACAAATGTCTTACATGCTACAACATTGCCCAAGACATTGTTATGTTTCAAGCTAACCATCAATTGATCAAGCTTAAGTTTAAAAACCCTGCTCACAATATCTGGCCGATCAGTCGCAGTTAGATTCATTGGTGACACAACCCTTTGAATCTCAGGCCAATAAGGATTACAGGTGAATGTCAAGAACAAATCAGGAAACCCAACTTGGCTACATATAGCCATGCCATCAAAGTACAATTGATCCATATACCTGCGGCTACCAACAAAGGATGAAGGCAGAACAATACGCTTCCCGTAATTTGAATGTTGTTGTTCTGATGTTTGAGAAGCAATCAATGTACTATATTTATGACAACATAATTGCTTTTGATGAGTCCTTATGAACATCAATCGCTCTGATTCCATCATAGTGTAACCATCAACAATGAATTGCTGAAACAGTCTTCGGGACCTCAATAATGTTTGACTTTCATGTTTTCTAGACTATAGCCTAAAACACAATAGCTCCTTGATAGTGACTTTGTTTCTCTTTCTTTGATTTGAGTCTTGCATATCTCTATGCTTGATATCATTGCGATAGCCATCTTCACCATAAGGAAATAGCAACGGATATTGTAATCCAAAATAACTTGGATGAAGCTCATTGATTCTTTGCAATTTACCACTTTGTTTTCAAGAATAATATCCCTGTTGATAGGTTCAATTGCGTCTCCAACAATGACTGCAGCAATCTCGGAAATTGTTGGCAAATTGTATATCCTCCCATCTTTTTTCTATCCAAAATTAACTGTAAGTTTACATTCTGTGTATGACAGTTTTCATACCTATCTTTCGCCATCCTGAAAGATTTAGCAAACACATTGTGGGTATCAAGCGTGTCTTTCAATTTTGCTACAAGCTGTGAATCAAGCCGTTTTTCCCATCTTCAAAACAGAATAAACATTCAGATGTCAGCTTCGGATTATGAAATTTCACATTGAGAATCAAGCACATGAAAATTGAAAAATGTGTTACACAACACATGTAATTAAAATTGTCAGAACAGGGCTCACCTTGCTGGCCCAATTTTGTTTTGAATTTCATTTTCGGTGTCATATATATATATATATATATATATATATATATATATATATATATATATATATACAGCTGAGCAAACTTTGGAGGTTTCCCAGGCATGGCTAATAGGCTTCCAATTAGATGATAGGATTGACCATGAATCTTATATATTGGTGGGCCTTTTCCATTTAATAAAGATCTATCTATGTTGGCCCTAGGAGAGCTGAAAGCAAACATCATGTTATAAGATCTGATATTGTTTTGGTAATTTAGGCTTTCCCTTGAATCTGTATCACATAATAGATGTTGCAGCAGCCTTGGAGGATTTTTAAGAAAAGGAAGTTGTATCCTTCCACCCCGACAACATAGATTATATTTGGCTTTACTCGGATTTTTGGTTTTATTCGTACTTTCTGCACTCCACATAGCAGCTTCACAGTACGGACACGTTTGAGCAGGATCTCCTAAATCAACATATCCTAAGAACAAAATAATAATCAGAATACCATACACAAATGTCGTACATACCTATTAACTATTCATACAGATTAAGACCTGTCCCAATATGATCAAAATAATCATCACTACAATCTGAAACTGCATCATCTGTGTATGGACCAGGTAATGCTGAGTACTATTTGCATAATACACATCAGTGAAGCTGTGGAATGAGTATATATCATATCTGCGTACGAAGTCAACGTCTGATTATAATCAATCACATTCGTCCAAACCATTTGATAAATAAAACCCTCAATTAAACACCAAAATTAAAATATGTTCAACTTATGCATACATTAATGTTACTATTACTATTACCTCCAACTGTATGTTCAGTTTGAGTGGTGTTTTCATTTTGAACATGTTGCTCTGTTTGGTCTATTGAAGAGACGACAACAAATTCATTAAGTAAATTGCACCTCACTGTTACATGCTGGCTAAAATATCTCTTTCTCCTGTTCAGAAAGTCATTGGATTATGGCTGAGTATTGTTGATATTTCCATTTGTTAGCTTATCCATTTGTTCTGTGCGTAATGTTCCTGCAGAATGTACAAATTATGTATTATTCAGGTCACATAGTTAGTATTTTCCCTCAACAATGGTCAATGAAAGTGGTTTGCATCATAGAAATAATAGGATGTTATTATCAATGGAGAATTTCAATACATTTATTTTTGTTGATATTGTTTGTTGTTGCAGAAATTGTATCATTACCTTTTGATAAACGTTTTCCTTGCATTATGTTCCTTCGATGTAATCTTGCAGCTTTAACATATAATCTTACAGTAAAATTATTAGGACACACCTTAAAATTTACATTGTAACACTATTATTGAAACAAATATTTAATTGTATATCCTAACATAATGCATACGCACTGTTTAATGGTTTGACTAATATGTTGCTAACATAATCTAATTCCAGATGGAATTTACCAATTTTACAGTCAAACTATAATGCCACACCTTTTAAATTACAATTTACAGTGAGTAAATAATAGACACAATGCAACATAGAGAATGCTTGATAGGCACAACCGAATAACTATCCTTTTTTCATGGTAGGCTCTCTTTATTTACAGTGAGTAAACAATAGACACAATGCAGCATAGAGAATGCTTGATAGGCACAATGCAGGTAACCTGTCATTGAAACCAATAATGCCACATCTTCTTTTACAAATTCATTGAAACATCTACTGAAAATTTAATAGGCACAATGCAGGTAAATTGTATCAGCACACATGAGCTTCATACTTACAGTTAGACCACTGTTCTATCAGTAACATCCATTGTTACAAAATCTAATGTAGCATGGAACTTGTTAAAGTATTAATCATGGATAGAATTTATTGAAACAGTCCTATGCACTATGACCATCATAGTTACCTGCACTCTCACTCCGCACTTTGTTAATGCTTACATGTGTATTTTGAACAAATTTATCTGGATATTCAACCTTCTTCTCACAAATTGAATGTGACTGATAATGGGACTCATTTGTTTGGTCATCACCAATGTTAATAGTCATGAACTGGTTACGTGTGGTTTGAGTAGCACTTGTTGATAGCAATGTATTAACAACTTTGAATCTTTTGATGGGAATTCCATGGTTTTGTGACTGATTGTTACTGATATCATCCAATATCCGAACATCAATTTGTTGGACAGCTGTTGTTTGATAAAATTAAATACATTACTTCAGAAACAGAACTATTACAAATAGTGGTTACTACAACAATTACCAGTTATGGAAAGGAGCAAAAAAAAAGGAACCTTCTTTTCCATGTGCACTGTGGTTGCTTTCACCACTGTTATGACTACATTTCAGCACTGTTTGCTTTCCCAAACTCCTTTCTCTTTATATGAGTCTTTGTTTTAATCTTGCATGTTTACCAGAAATCTTTGGATTACAGATGTGTTCTTCCATGATTAACTTTCACAATAAAATTATAAGTAGTTGCAGCAGAACAATGAATTCTGATATAAGTGTGCTTAACTTAAGATAGACAGTTGGTTATTCTATTCAAGCATTGCATTTGATGTAATAGTAAGGAATGAGAGGTATTGGACCATGGTGATTTTGTTGTTTGGGTTAGCTATCATGAATATAACCAATGCTGGTTAATTTTCGTATAGGGTACTTGATTAGCCAAGTTAGTATTCAGTGGACCATGCTTGTTGCACATCAGTATTTCCAGGTTGTTACTTCATTCTCAGTAATTTTGTTTAATTTGGAATAACAGAATATTATAATACTTAAATAGGCTGTTTCTTTATGATAACTTTCAACGTAATGTATTGGCCAAGTTGGATGTCAGCCAAATAAGGAGGTAGTAGGCATTCATGGCATTGGTGTACCAGAAGTTGACCAATCAACTTAAATAACCAAATAAGAGGTAGTAGGCACTCATGGCATTGGTAGTAGCACTTGCTTGTCAATCATCAACAAATTTTGGGGGTTATGGTTTACGTATCATGATTGGTTATTTGTTGTTTTACAGGTGTATCATGATTGGTTATTTAATATTGGTACAGTGCATTTCTCCACCCAAGTTGCAGGTTTAAAGTGTGCATCATTTTGCTATCATAGTGTACCCACCTTGCTGGTTTCCTTACCGGTGATATGTTTACACATATCACAATAACTTGCAGACAACTTTATATTTCAGCCTTACCAATTGAATTAAATATCATGCCAATAAATTGAGGGATTGTAATGCACCATAAATTGTATTTCAATTTTTTTTAATTAATTGAATATTTTCTTCAATTTTATAAGCAACCCACTAATTTAAACCTCTCTTTACTCTCAATTTTATAAGCAACGGACCCACCAAAATGGTTACTTCATTCTGATTTATTTCATAGCAATGTATTGGCCAAAAAATTGGTAACAGACCAAAACGTGATTTGACTTATCTGCTATTCGTGTAAAATCATATAGGTTTGCCATAGCTATCATCATTTGGGCTTAATATTGTGATGGTTTAGTAAATTGTGGTTGCAATGCAGATGTTGTAAACCCAAAAAATCTTGATGTTGTGGCTGTAATTGCAGTTGTTGGTAGTTTTTAAAAACCTTGATATATATAATTTGGCAAAATTAATATTTATGTGGTTAACTCCAGTTGATGTGCTTATTTGTATTAGCATTATATGATTTATACCTTAATCAATCTATCTATCAATATCTTGTTAGAATTGAAGCATGGTTTTAAATTGTGGTTGCAGTAACTGAAAAAACCTGTATATTGTGGGAAAATGTGGCTGATGTGGCTGCAATTGCAATGATTAAAAATACCTTCATGTTGCGGATTGTAATTTAAAACCATGAATTTAAGCTTATGATCATAACTTTATTAGACTTGAACACCTTTAATGATTCGGTGGCTGTGCCCAAAGTGATCTCTGCACAATGAAGTTTTGTAACAAATAAATTGACGGCCCATCTTATTTAAGAGCACTATGCTTCTAACCATGTCTAACTTGATTATACCTTATTTTTATTAAGAGAAAGGCAGCTAATATAACCATGTTTAATATTCTCCTTTTCATTGTCTTATTTTATTAATCTAACTGTGTTTGCTTATGCTAATTGAATAATCGTGTGACAAACAGAATTACATGACAATATTATGACAGATTAGAATAGCTGAACAAATATAAGATGGGTTTATGCAGCAAAAAATCTGAGTGCCTTTGAATGATGAAGAGTGGTTACAGAGGCTGATTAGTAGTGAGGTAAATGCCAATCCGAGTGCCTTTAACTCCATCAATATAAGCTTGATTATCATTACTGTTGTGTTTAATCACTTACAGCAATAAATAGTGTTTGTTGAACCTGAATGTTATGTTGTCTTCACACACACGTGCCAATATTCTCCTTTTCCATCTTATATTACATCAGCAGACACATATAAGTGAAACTAACATTTATGCAGATATGGGTTTATGCAGGTTACACATTGATGCAAAGGTGTTAAATAAACCCATCTGGCTATGCTTTTGTGCAAAATGAAAAACCTTTTAACACAGTCAACCAACAAACAAAGAGGAAGTGATAACTGTTACTCAGATACTATTTAACGGCTACAAATTAATTAATATAGACAACATTTCATAATAAATAACTGTCATTCAGCACACAAATATGCCACATGTTTGTAATAGTTGCAGGTTCAACATTGACAGCAGTACTTAATACATTGTGTACTTCAATAATCCCAAAACAATGTATACTTCATTAATTCCAAAAAAAATCTAACTGTCATCAAATGACACAAAATGTAATGCCAAAAGACTGAGCTTGTTACTCGGTCTTGATATGTTTGGCCACCCTAGTACAAGACAGTTGGATTTGTGACAAATCTTCAAATGCAATGGAATCCAATTCAGAATCAGATGGTAGCAATTGCGCTTTGTCGGGGTGATGGACTCAATCAGGTTTCCATCAGAATCACCAATGCCTGAGAAGGTTTGCTGCATGAAAATACAATAAAGATTGATTAATCATTGGTCTTTTGAAATTTAGTTATACAATACAAACACCACAAGAACAAATGGTTGACACTGTGAACAACCTCATTGGTCTGTTGTGCCTTCGACAAGGATAGATCAGCTTCATCCTTCAACATTGTACAATAAAATCATATAGTCAGTACCGTTTATCAGCTTCATAACGTTGTTCAGAATCCATATACAAAAGTTGTAACATAAATAAACTAACATTTACCTGAATTGTTGAAAGCTGTGACATAACACTGCTGACTAACATATCATCTTCCGATACTTGCGACACAGAATGACGTTTATTACAGGCACAAATTTGAACCTAAAGGCCAATGTTTTTCCTAGCATACGATCCAAAGCCTCTGGCACATCTCTTGCATCGAATTCTCCTTCTTACGATAACAAAAATCTTATTTACATCACACAGAAGTTCACTAAATCAGTTATCATATTTATGACTTTTATTATTGTGATATAAAAGTGAGATTATCAATAACCTTATCAATCATTTTCTATTTTATTTCATTTGCACTCTCTTTAATTAATGAATATGATTCACGATCCCACAAGGTGAAAATGGCAAATTCAGATTGTTGGGTGACACGAACATCAATACGATACCTATGGTACAAATTTATTAAATTAGAGAAAATCAGTTATAGAAAATGAGTACTTTTTATAAATGATTTCTAACCAAACCTACCTTGGCATAGTGGTTGCACTTTGATTACCACACCCACCACAAATAACAGGCAACTCCAAATAATCAACCTTTTTGTTACACTTGGGACATGCATCATAAATCCACCCATTCGCTATAAGCAACTTCTGTATGGTACCCACAGTGACAACCATACATTCCTGTTTTAAAGTTAACAGAGGTGATGACAAATGCTGAAGATAGTTCCATCAAAAATCAAAATAATGTAAATCAGAAGGTTAACAATATACCTTTTTAAGTTGGGCAATTTGAAATAGATTTTGGACTTTTGCATTATGCAGAAAACGATCTCCATTTGAATACTGAGAAGAACCTGAAATCTGGCTGCCAATTTGGGTATAGGAAACCAGTGTTGACTAGGTTGGATCCATCCTGTAGAATATAATTAAACATAACTCAAACTACAACATTATTGTGGTCAAAAGTAAAATAACATGAGACATTAGATAATTACAAATTCATCAATCGATCCTTGAAATCCATGATTTCCTTTATGTTGCTATTTACAAAGATATTTGAACCATACATCGAATTTTGGATTGAAATAGGATAAGGGCCTGTATTCAAACAGCAAAGTTAATCCACTAACTTTTTCATAGTCATTCTATATATACTGCAGCATAAGGTCATAGGCAACAAACCTCTAGCTTCTTTGATTTTTACCATAGTGATCCCCAAGACCACAGGTCCAGTTTTATGTTTATCAAGACAATCCTTAAGTTTGATAGCATGTTCCTCCCACAAGGTACAATGTATATCAGTTCCACTGAGTCATAATAACCACACAAAAAAATCACAAATCAGATATGAAAACAGGTGTATTTTCTAAAATAAAACTGGTTGAGGCAGTGAAAAATACCATTCATCCTTCATAGTAATCCCATCAAGGTTCCAATGACCAATTTCGATTAACTCACCAGTAACATCTTCAACCATACAGCATAATTAAGTACTTTCACAAACAAAAATACAGGAAACAATATTATTAAACACTTACAACCATCTGTACCTATTAAATAGTCTGGTGTGGCAGATCCATCTAGAATGGAATCAAACTTTGTGAATGAGTACTTGGCAAGAGGCATTTCAGATAGGTCATATCGTGTAATTTTAGTGGCTTTAAGCAGGTTAATTTTGAATGCATGGTTCGTTGCCTTGTAGTTACCACTATTCTTTTCGACTTCAAAGTTTTGGATAATGTAAATTTGCCCAATCTGGAAGGTGTCCTTCACCATTCCCATATCAACATTTTTCATTTGAGCTAGTATTTTACCACCCTGATGAACGAACATTTCAGTTCATAGTTTAATAACTTGTGTGACATCATAAACTAACAGCAGGACATAGTCACAAAATGCTTTTTCATTTGTAAATAACCATACCTCCTTGTCCATTAATATAAGCTCAACGGTATGCCTACTTGATCTGGGAATAGTCCACAAGTTTATAACCCACACCATGTTTCCTTTTCATCATTGATTTCAGATATCAAATTCAGTCTACGTAACACTGTTGTTGAACAAACAACATGGTGTGGTTACTACTCATGACAGTAATATTATATAATCAGTTAAAATAAATGAGAAGAATATAGTTTAAATAAATAAGTAGGATATGTTTATTATTTACCACCCGCCATTGAGCTTATGTTGAACCTTAGTAGATCAAGTTATTTATATGAGCCTATAACACAACACAAAAACCATGAATATCAACGAAAACTACTGCAACAACTAATGCAATGTATAAAGATAGCTTTCATGAATAGACATATACCTTGTATCAAAACCAACACAACAACGATGACAGTGAAAAATGAGACAACTCACTACCTTTGGTATCGGTTTATACAGGCAAAATCAGAAGAATCGAGAAAATAGAGACACGAAGATCGAAGATGAAAATGCTCCCCAAAGATTTTAGCGAGACTACTGAACCAATTTGTTGAACTACTGAGTGATGAAAAGGTGTGGGAAAGAGAAGCTATGTGTGAGGTAACGTAACATAGGTGACGTAAGACAATAAATGTCAGAGGTGTGGGAAAGAGATAGATTAAGAATTTGAAACTTGAATGATGAAGAGTGTCTCCACAGCTTTCCATTTCCTTTTCACGGTTACCTTCAACACTGGTTACAGAGGTGTCGTTGCCTCAGTGATGAGCATGTACCAGCAGCGGTTTGGAATTGACTGAGAAAATGAGACATAATGTGGAGCTAACACGTAGCATCTAAAGCTAAAATTGTTTGTGAGTCTGCCAGCTGGATTCCAAAGCTGAAAATGTATCAGAAATTGACACGTAGCCAAAATAATATTCTTTTATTATAGTAGATAGATAATTGCAAAGATATCGAAATCTGCAGAAGTAACCATTTCATCAAATAAAGAAGGATATGCAATAATTTAACAAAGCACACTTCAGTGCCGTGCTGACATTGGTTCAGATTTGAAGCATCATATCCGGCCTTATATAAAGTTTAGTTACACCACCTTCTCTATATGGTGGTTTGATTTGTCTAAGACTTTTCTACCCTCCAGATTTTCTAGATTGTGCATTTACCTTCTGCTATGCTGCGCTAAGTAGTAGTTATTATAGTTACTAGCTTCTAGGCGTAACTTTTAGGAAGTTTCCTACGAATTGTGCAGAATTCTAGACAAGAGATATATATGGAAACATGTTACTGGGGTCAGTGTAATTTCAACCACACCCTAAAACAGCTTTATATCCAACTGAAGCTATGTGCACACGACTTGTTCATATCCAACTGAGAAGCTTTACTGCAGTTACAAATGCACGAGTGTTCTTAGATCGTCAAGTCAAAAGAATTAGGCAATATAGTCTTGTTTCATGCGTGCTGTTCAAATTAATACATGTAAATTGGATTCTCATGTCATATCAGTCTGAATTATCACTGACGGGCACTAGGGCATAATTAATATGCTCCGATCCCTCACAGGTTTATCTCTTTTTATCGATCTTTTAGGGAGCGGGAATTGGGTGGGAGTAAATGGGATTTAGAAGAAGACAAAAGAATTAATAGATTCCAAAGCTGTGATACTCTCAAATTAAGATGAGATAGAACTTGATCAGATGTGTATTCAAGAAATTTAATTTAAATCATCGTCTGAAAAGCAACTGAGGGTTCCATCATTTCTCTTTCCTGAATATATCGGGAGTACTTGTACCACGCACACTTTTTTCATAAAGTATAGCAAACAAGTGGTTATAAGAATTAATTAACTTTTGTCCTTTTCATAACTATATAATACGCTTGGATCAATGGGAAGGAAAAAAATCAAAGAAAAAAAAAAAGAATGGGACGAAGTTTTAAGACTGTACAAATTTATGTCGTTAGAGTTTACTGAGAAAATAACTTCTAGAAAAAAAATTATTTAATTTATTTTTTTCTTTTCTCTTTATCAAATAATATAATGATCTATTTATAGATTATAATATATCATTTAAGAATTTAAAAGACTTAAATTCTATTAATAATCATAACTCACAATCAAAACTCATTATAGTCATTGATAACTATAAACTACAATCAAAACTCATTATAATCATTCATAATCATAAATTATCATCATTGTTGACTTTTGACCTTTCATTTTCCTAAAACAAAATTGCTAATTAAACTCATTAAACTTTTAAGTTTATTCAACAAAACTCCCTCGTAAACTCAAATGCTTCTGCCATCCTCCATGTTGATCAATTTCTTCTTTTTTTCCCTTTTTGAACACCCACTTCACACCAATGAGCTGACTTCCTTTTGGAAACTCCGCTAACTCACATGTTTTGTTGCGGTCAATTGCTTTTTTTTTTTAATCTCCTCGTCTACGGCAGTTTGCCACTTCTTGTCTTGCACAGCCTCTTCAAAACTTATATTCTCGGAATCTACCAAAAGACATACAATATGTACCTTATTTGTCGAATCATACAAGTCGTGCAAACTTCACATTTTTGGTTGTTGCGGTTCATCTTCATCATCAGTAGTTTCAGGATTTGTCGGTATGATTAATGGTATAGCGGTTGATGATCCTCCATTTTTGTTGATAACCTCCGTTGAGTTATTCCAATCCCACCCACTTGCTTCATTAACCTGTACCTTGTCTTCTACGTCGACTCGCAAACATTTTTCTTGAACACTTCTGAAATTCAGCTTGTACATGCGATTTCTCCCTATTTCAACTCGAACGACCAAATGTCAGTGTTTATCTTTCAAGTGTAATACCTGGTCTTTCATAAGTACCGAATAACCTTTCTCCATGAGTTGCCCCATACTCAAAATGTTGATCTTGAGGTCCGGTACGTAATACACATCTTGGATTGACCCAACTAAGCCATCCTTTTGTAAATAACAAACCGTACCTTCGCCTTTGACCTTAACATTCGACACATCTTCCAATGATAAATGTCCAATTTCAACCTTTCGCATCTCTTTGAATAGGTGTTTGTGCCTGTACATATGATTGCTTGCACCTGTCTCAAGGTACCACACCATGTCGTTGTTGGTGTTGACTTCATTGTATGCCATCAAAAGAAGACATTCTTTCGCCTCCTCATCTTTCGTGATTAGATTGGTTGTCTCTTCCAACTTTTTCTCGACTCGACATTCTTTCGCAAAATGTCCCACCTTGACACAACTGTAACACATATTGGAGTAGCAATCCTTCACATAGTGACCATATTTGCTAAACTTGTATCACTCAATATTGGAATAATTCGACCGACCGCCTCTCCCACGATCACGTCCTCTTCCACGCCAATTTTGTTAGTTTGATTGCTCTTTCTCCTCATAATACCCTTCTTGATCGTGACCTCTACCACCGCGACCATCTACTCAACCTCCACTGCCACGCCCTCTACCTTGAAAGTTTTGAGAATATGGAACATTTTCATCATTGATTGGTACATTGGCTTGAAGTGCTTGCTCGAGTGTCTCCTTCTTCTTCTTCTTTTTCTTAAGTTGTTCGTGAGCCTCGAGAGAACCGATGAGCTCGTCAACCGTGAGCTTTGTTAGGTCCTTTGACTCTTCTATAACACATATGACATTCTCGAAACTGTTTGTTAACGACCTCAAAATCTTCTCCACAACTCGCGCATCGGTTAACGCTTCTTCGTTTCGGTTGAGTTGGTTCACTACAGTTTGAACACGCGTGATGTAGTTGGAGACCCCTTTCGACTCCTTCATCTTCATGCCTTCCAACTCGCCATGAAGAGTTTGAAGGCGGACTTGTTTAACCCGGTCGCCTCCTTTGTAGACATTCGCCAAAATGTCTCACGCTTCTTTTGAAGTTGTCACACTCGCAATCTTCTGAAAGCCCAACTCGTCAACAGCTCGAAACAACATGTACAAAGTGGCCTTATCTTTCAATCACGTCTCTTTCAACGCCTTGTGTTGAGCCTCCGTATATCCCATGGTAGTTGTCGTTTCTTTGAAACCTTCTTGGACCACCTCCCAACCATCTTGAGACCCTAGAAGAGCTTTCATTTGGATGCTCCAGTTTTCGTAGTTCGCCTTTGTTAGTTGGGGCAGCGACACATTGTTGGTCGTACTCGCCATTAGCTTTGATACCAATTTGTAGAATAGAAAAAAATTATGCCGTGAATGCTTGTGGAGAAAACAACTTCTAGAAAAAATAACTTTATTCAACTTATTTCTCTTTTCTTTCTCTTTTTCTTCTCACTTTGTCAAACAATACAATGATCTATTTATAAGCTATAATATACCCTTCAAGAATTTAAAAAGTTTAAATTTTATTAATAGTCATAACCCACAATCAAAATTCATTATAATCATTCATAGCCATAAACTACAATCAAAATCTATTATAGTCATTCATAACCATAAACTACCATCATTGTTGACTCTCGACCTTTCATTTTCCTAAAACAAAATTGCTAATTAAACTCATTAAACTTTTAAGTTTATTCAACATCTAGTTCCATGACTTTCTGCAGATGAATTTCAGAGAATCATTCAGAAAAAAGGCCCCTAATCGGTAAAACGGTTCTTAGCCTCCTGGGCATGCACCCTCATACTCATTTTGGAAGGCTGAAAGCCCTTCACATAAACCCTTGGATTAAATTAATAATATATATATATAGAGAGAGAGAGAGAGGTACTCAACTTTTTAGAATTTACTCTTTGGTAAATTTGGTGTGCAATACATGATAGGGAAAAAAAAACCTAGGTTCAAGGTTTTAAATTGCCATGGTAGCCATGGTTTCATTGTGATCTTTGAGAGGATAGAAAATTATGAAAAAATGTTGTTAATGTTTATAATTGCGGTGGTATAGAATCGCACTAAGCTCAAAAACGTTAATGTTGCAGCTGAAATCACACCTTGATACTGCTCAAGAGCCGTGTTTGTGTGCATTTGTATATATGAATTTAGTTCTTTTAAAATGAGGATTAGAATATAAATTAGTGAACTACAGTTGTCAATTAAAATATTAATGATTAAAAATGATGATAAAATCAAATACATATATAACAGAATAAAATTATTATAATTTCATTATTAATTTTTTAATTGATAATAATTCTTATACATTATTTTTTATAGTGCACAGTACTTCTTCCCTTACAAAGTCAAATCCAACTGGTATATAGTGTATTTGTAGTACATTACAAGGGAGATATGAGGTCAAAGCCTCAGGAAGCAAAAGGACCATGTATATCCAAAGAGCCAATTATCTTGTGACATTTATGATTTATACCAGCAGATGATGCACCACTTGCTTGATTCCTTTAGATAATATTTTTCTTCATCCTCACCTGCAGAAAGTGCAGGTGCAAATTCAGATAAAGGTAATATATTTTCTTCAACATGTATAATAGCCTGCTTATTAGCAAGTTTAGAAGTTTTACATGCTCAGGTAGCTTTATCCTCCTATAAAATTTCTACCATTTTAAAAATTCTTTAAATTAATTTAAAATCTAAATAAGTCACTCTAATTTTGATGTTTTAAATTAAGTTAAAAAATTGGATTCGCCTTTCAAAATTCCTCATTCAAACACAAAAAAGATACTTGGAACAATCACGTGGGTCCAACTTAATTTTTTGAATTAGTTAAATTGGATTTTGAAATATTACTAAATAAAATTGATCTAATATCATATATATTGTGCATGTGCGTAGATGATGCATAATTCCTTCCTCCTAATATGCATAACGTATTATTCTGCTATTTCTTATAACTTTGACTCAATTCAACCTAGAAAGTCTCATATAATTTAATTCTGGAGAAATCTGATTTCGGGCATATATAATTTTCTTTAAGTTTAAACTTGATATCAAATTAGAAAAGTAGGTGGAAATTGGCATTCAGCTCCAAATTATTTCACATATATCTCCATATCTTTGGTAAGAAAATACACGCATCCCTTCTTCCTTCTTCCCACTCCCACCTTAATTTGAATTTGCAGTGTTAAAATTTCAACAGAATTCCCAGTTTGAACTAATTAAAGGAAAACTGTAAAGAAATACATAAACAGGCATACACATTGTGTAGCTCGTTGCAACCAAAGTAAACATATATAACAGAACTAAGTTCAGCAACTGACCATGTACAACTTTCTATATAGAGTAGTTGATTAAGTACTGGCTAGCTCTTGTAAAATCAAACAACGTTTATATACCTTCGTATCATGATTGTTTGCTGGAAAAATTAAGACTCTATAATCAAAATAAGGAATTTCATCGTACTTATTCGATGAGAATAACAAAGGAATACTCAATTATCTCTAATGTCCCCGTTGAAAACTTCGAAACTGAGCCATGTATATTGAAATTCATGCCATCTTTTCATGTGTGTTCATCAGTTCCAGGCCAATTGTCTTGAACTGGAATACCCACATCACACAGAAGATACTCAAGTCAACCGAGGCTGCTTCAGCATATGTAATTGTCTGCAAACCCTGCTAGGATTAGAAAGAAATCATTATTTAGTATAATTAATTTTAATGGCAATGATATGGGAATCTGAAGCCTTTTATTAGATAAAGAAGGATATATAATTATGTGACAATGCATACTTCAGTGCTGACTTTTTTTTATTGGTTCAGATTTAACGCATCACAATTTAATTATCATAGTTTAGTTGCACCGCCTTCTGTACAATGGCGGTTTGATTCTAGGCTATTCTACCCTTCCTTTCTACATTGTGCTATACTGCGCTAACTAATAGGAGTAGTTGTTATCTAGCTTTACTACTTATAAATACTAAACAGATTTTTAACTACTTCCACACCGTAACTTTCAGATTCTTCTAGCTAGAAATATTGCAGAATTCTGACCAAGATATATATATATATATATATATATATATATATATATATATATATATGGAAGCATTTTACTGGGGTCATTTTTGCAGAAGTTGCATTCCAATTTCCAACCATATACCCAAAAGAAATTATATATATACAATATACCCAACTGAAGCTATGTGCATGACTGTTCCTATATATAAGATCGTCAACAAGCCAAGAGATCGAATTGACCAATGTCCAATATGATTTTTGTTTCATGAGCAATACTGATCAAATATTACTACATAAATGTAATTAAATTGGATTCTCGTATGATATCAGTCTGTTTTACCACTGACTGTATCTAGGGCATAATATGCTCTCACAACTTTTCTCTTTTTTTTTTTTTTATCAATCTTTTGTATATATCTTTCCAAATGGGTGGGAGTAAATGGGGTTTTGAAGAAGGGAAAAGTACAGATTCCGAAGCTGGAATAATCGCAGAAGAGACAGAACTTGATAATGTTAATGGACCAGATGTCTATTCAAGCAAAAACCAGGGGCTGAAAAACAAACTGAGGATTAATTAATTAAGTGGTTATAATAATTAATTAAGTATTTGAGTTGTGTCATTTTGATGAGTATAAATACGCTTAGAAAGGGAAGGAAAAAAAGAGCGGGTACCCCATGATGACCCTGTGTTAAAACTAAAAATAATAGCGAGTAGCGGTACTTTAATTAGACTTCTTTTTCCAATATTTTTGGAAAATTTGGAGCAAACACATGTTAGTAGGGTACAGGAAGTAGCTAGCCAGGTTACCAAAACATGCATTTTGTGTACACCTTACTACCTATTAAGGGTTGTGCCAGCTGAGTTAGGTACTCTAAATTAGTTTTGGAGAATAAATTCACGTTTCTGACTTATTTTGTTACTCTTAAAAATATATTTGTACATTAAGATTTTGTTTAAAAATTCAATTTTGTAAAAACAAGACTTAGATTTCTTTTTGTAAATTATAAACTTAATTTTATTCCAAACTTAAACTTTCAAGTACATGTTTGAATTAATTTCAGTTAAACTTAAGTTTGCTAAATTAACCTCAGTCTTATTTCTATAAAATTGAGTTTTCACACAAAACTTTCATGGGCAAACTTAGTTTTAGAAGTAACTAAACGTGTTACTGATTGGATTTATTTTTCAAATTGAGTTTGGAACACCCCAAATAAAAAAAATAAAAAAATAGCCTAAATTTAAAAGTTACGGACTCGAATCCACCTTCGTATTGTAGATCTAGATCTGCAAGAACTGTGTTTGAATTGTGTGCGTGTGTGAATATCTCACAATAAGCAGTATATGTTGCAACACATTAAGAGGGAAGATAGAAGGTCAAGAAGCACAAGGACCGTGTATGTTTAAAGAAGAGGCAATGATATACCTTACCCCTTACAAAAAAAAAAAAAAAAAAAAAAAAAAAAAAAAAAAAAAAAAA
>PYAF01004305.1:1011863-1024179 GCA_007407185.1 Glycine tomentella | reverse complement strand
AATAAATGAGATATATTAATCTTCACTCAAGGAATATTATCGCATATATATTGATCTATCCGAATTATTAATGTCATATTCATAATAATATATGATAAAAATAATTAAAATTAAAATTATAAGAAACTAATTTCTCATTTTCATAATCTTTGTTATGATAACAAATCTTTAATTTTAATCAAAAATTTTATCAAGTCAATTATTTTTATGTAACAGTATAAAAGTATAAAAATGATTAAAAAATAACAATACTTTAATATTGAAATTAGAATTGATTACATAATGTATTAAATTTTAGACATACACAATTATTCACAATAATTTAACCGATAATTCATTACTTCAACCATTAACCCTTTGATTTAGTTTTTGTTTTTATTTTTGTCGGCAAATTTGATTTAGTATCTTAACTAAGTTATTGGCTATGTCCCCCCCAAAAAAAACTAAGTTAACGACTAGTCAACTTATATAAAGATTTTTCCCGTGCAAATTAAACCCTTCCTAAGTCTAAAGTTTGACATTAAGGATTTGTTTGAATAAACTTTTTTATGAATATTTATAGAGAAGAAAATAAGAAAAATAAAATAAAATAAGGTTTCTTATTAATTAAAATTAATTTATTCATAAATCAAAAATAATTTTCCTAGAGAAATTAATACAAATAAAACTTTTATAAATTAACTTATGTATAAGATAATTTTAACTTATGATAAATTTATTTTATGATAAACTTATTTTATTTTATTCTCATAGAAGTGTATATGGAGAAAGTTTATCAAAGAATAACTTAAATTAGAAAAGAGATGGAAATTGACATTCAACTCCCACTTATTTCACATATACATGTAACACATTTCGTATCATTGGTAGGCTACCAAGAAAGAAAGAGGATGTCTAACTTACTCTAGAAAAAATAGAATTAAAAAACCTTATAGTAGATGATTGTTATACTTTTTTATGTACTTTTTGATGATTAGTACAATATTTTTTTAATCACATTAATAAATTACAAATCATATTTTTATCCTATTTTTATTTTTTAAAAAAAAGTTAGACAACCCAAAAAAGAACTGCACATCAATTTTTTTTAGACTTCATTCCTTCTTCCAATCCCATGCAATTTTAAATATGCACTCTTAAAATTTCAATGGGATTCTAAGTTTGAAGAAAAGTTGAAAACTAATACATAAACAAGCACACACAGCACACACATTGTGTAGAAGCTGGTCACAACCAAATTAAATTAAAAATATGATTGTACCTTCCATTTTTGGGAGAAGAGAGATAGGAAAAATAAAGAGAGATAGAGAGATAACATAAAATCTAATGAGAAATGAAGAGAGAAAATGAAATGATTTTTTTTTCTATCAGTTATGTTAGTGATTAGTTTTCATTAAAATGTAAATAAAAAAATTCAAACTTGTTAGAGTTTAAGTGCAAAATCTTAAAATGAACTTAGCATTAAACATAATAAAAGAAAACATAACACGAGTATTTACTTGGTTCACTAACTATGAGAAAACTCCTTGTTACCTACATCCAAGGACAAAGAACCTATAGTCTCTTTACTAGCACTAAATACCAAGAACAATTACAATAGAGTTCAACTCAATGATACATGATCAAGCGCTCAACCAGAACATAGGTTTCAAGATTACAAACAAGAAAGAAATGAAGGTTTACAAAGAACAAGAGTTAATCACTCTACACTAATATCAGAACCAGACATTACCCAACCTTCATCGTTCCTCTCCTACATATCCTTTCAAATGATACACCTCAAGAACTCAAAATAGGACCAAATCTAAGAGGAAGAACCTCCACCTACAATACAAACCAAACACGAACAAGAACAAAGGACAGAGACCTATTCTATCATCATCTTCTTCGTTCAACAGACAAAATTCAAAGTATTAATCAGAATCATTAAACCGTAGCAGAGCTAGGTCACATCGGGAATGAGAGAAGAAGATGAAAAAAAAAGGACACAAAGCTTCGAGAGAACACAAGAATAGTAAATGAAAAGGCAGAAAATGAAAAAAGCTCTAATTTCCTTCAATGCACAAGCTTATATATTAATAACTCAGAAAGCAAAACACACCGTTTGAATCTTGGACCTTTCGGTTTCTTTTCTTTGGGCTCCACATTCACAACAAAATTCATAACATCTTTTTTTCTTTTTTTCTTCCATCTTTAAATCTCATCTTTTTAACTTTGAAATTAACTTTATAACTCCAGATAAAATATAAATATGATCAGATCCAAAATATATCACTACATAAATAGGAACATTAGGTAAATTTCAGCAACTGGCCGGCCACATGCATCTTTCTATATTGAGTAGTTAATTAAGTAATGGCTATAGTCCTTGTCAAATCAAACAATGTTACCCGAAAAATTAAGGCTATTTTTTTGTTTGGATTAAAGTTTCGAAAGTATTTTAATGAATTTGAATGTATAATAAATCATAATATATTAAATGAAGAAGAAGAAATTATTACTTTTAATAAAAATATTATTTGGCTCTTTCAACTTTAATCCAAAACATGTACTAAAACTCCACAATCAAGTAAAGGAAATATTTACCTCGCCGTACCGATTCATTTAGAATAACGAAGAAACACTCGATTATCTTACAGTTCATGAGCCAATTGTAGACTTCGAAACTGAGCCATGTATATATATGTGATATATACGTGATGTGATTCATGCTAGTTTTTCATGTGTCTTCAATTCTTTCCTTGTAGAATACCAACATCTCAATTTAAAGAAGGTGGGCAGATTCAATATATATATGTAAATGGAAAATGTCTGCAAACCCTGTTTAGAGTAAAAAGAAATAATTGTTTAGTGGTGATTAGTCGGCTAGCTAGTGAAACAAAATCTTAATGGCAAAGGTATGGAAATCTGGATTTTTACTTTTTTTTTTTTATTAAAAAGGGTATACAATTATTTGGCAATATGCATACTTCAGTGCTGAATTGACCACTTGTTGAGGCCAACGGATCAATTGGGTGTTGGTACACACGAATTTGAGAGAAAAACAGCTTCTATTACTCACAAGAATAGAATTACAGAGATTTACAAACTCAAAACAAAACAACTCTCAAACTCAGACCACTGACACAACACTCACTAAGAATTCTCACTACTTGGATGAATTCACTCTTGGTGTTTCTGTGTGTCTAAGTGATGATTTACAACTGAGGTTTGCACCTCTATTTATAGGCTGAAGAATGGTGTGAACGTTGGAGGGTGGTGATGGCCAGCTGGTGGACAGCTTGTGTGCAGCTGGAACTGGTAGACAGCTGGTGAACGGCTGGTACTTGGAGGACGGCTGGAACTTGCTGGAAGTCATCACCACTTTGATTGGTTAAGATTTTAAGCATCGTATCCGTTTTATCCTAAATTTGAGTTACACCGCGCGCCTTCAATTCTTTCTGTATAGAGATTTGATTTGATTCTGGACCTTTCTACTCTCCTTTTCTAGATTGTGCTATACTGCGGTTAATTAGTACTAGTTGCTAACTTTTAGCTTCTAAAAAAAATTAAAAAATTGAGTTGTCTCACTTTGACCGTAGCTTCTTCTAGGCGTAAGTTTTATACAGTCTTCTAATTGTTCATTCAAAACAATATATATGGAAACATTTTATATATGGGGTAAGTGTATGAGAAAGAGGTTCAATTCAACCATACGTACCCCAAAAGAAAGTATATATCCAACTAAAGCTATGTGTATGGTCTTGGATCGTCAAGCGAAAAGAAGTTGCCAATACTGCCTTGTTTCATGCGTAAGCCTGTTGAAATAACTACATGTAAATGTATTCTCATATGAACATAATATCAGTCTATTACATTACTAACCACCACTAGGGCATGCATAATATGCTGATATCTCACAAGTTAATTTTCTCTCCTTTTATCATATTCTACCATTCGAGAGAGGGAGTAAATGGGGGTTTAGAAGAAGTGAAAAGAATAGATTATATTCCGAAGCTGGAATAATCTCAAAGATGAGATAGAACTTGATGATCAGGTTAATTGACCACATGTGCATTCGAGAAATTTGATTGAAATCATCGGCTCAAAAGCAAGTGAGGGTTCCATCATTTCCCTTTCCTGAAAATATCCAAGGGAGTACTAGTACCACTTTCAATAAAGCATAGCAAACAAGTGGGTATAAGAATTAATTAACTCGTGTCATTTTCATAACTATAATACGCTAAGAATGGGGATGAACTCTCAAGTCCTCTCCATGACTTTCTGCAGATAAATTTTGCAGAATCATTCAGACAAAATCAGTAACGGTTCTTAGCCTGCCTCCAGGACACGTTATATAAGTTATGACTTTTGTGGTCAAATTTTGGATAAATCATTACTATGCTCGCCGAGAACGGGCCATCTACTTTAATTTGACTACTTTTTCTAGTTAATTCTTTAATTCTTGGTAATTCTGGAAACAGTTGATAGGGGAAAGGAAGCAAGTAGGTTAACAGAACATTCAGACAATATATTCTGACTAAGGCTGCTGTTCCGGCTGAGTTAGAAGCTCATTCTACCTTTGTCAAAATTTGAACGTTATGGATTCGATTGACTCCACCTCCGTACGTGGATCTAGATCTGCATTTATAGGAACTGTGTCTGCGTTCGTGTGTATATATATGCAAAAAAAAAAAAATAGCACATGTTGCAGTACATTTAGAAGGAGATAGAAGAGGTCAATAAGCAAAATGGACCGTGTATATTCAAAGAAAGAGGCAATGATGATATTTATCTTACCCTTTATAATTAAAAATACTTGGAAGCACAAGCAGCTGCAACAACACAAGCTAGCCACTGAACCCAAACAAACATCTTGAGTAAAGTTAAACCATAGCCAATAATCCAATATGGCATTCACCTGCAGATGCACCTGCACCTCGTTCTCGGTCCCTCGATCTATTCCCATATTATATATAATATATTTCTCTTACCTGACGTAGCTATATTTATTATGTCACAGAGAAACCGAGTAATCAAAGTACAGGTGCAAATGCAGATAAAGGCAACATATCGGATACATAATATAGCAAGTTAAGTATAGTAAGAAGTTTGCTCGCAGCCAACATTTTTATAATAGGAAATTCCTGTTGAAAGGGATTATGAGAGAGAGGGCTGAGAGTGATTCACTCAAAGATTTTGGACCAATTCTTGTAGAGACATAATCTATCTAGATAAATGGCATATGCCCATCCCTCCGATGAAATAATGATAATATTCACACGCTTATGCCTTATTTTATATTCTTTTTTATCCACATTATGTTTTGAGTGTATTTTATTCATCTTAGTAAAACTAAATGTGAGGCAGAAACAATAGAAATTTTATGAACTTATGGGCATCTTCAAAAGAGGGTCGGTAGATAATTTTGTTTATATATATATATATATATATATATAAGTTTAATTTTTTTACTTGTATTTATGAAAAATATTTATCAACAGAAATTAACTCTTAAAAATGAATTTCAACGGAGAGATTAATCCTAAACTATTTAAGGAGGAATAACTAGTTAAAAAAAATTACAAGCTTTATTAAGGGTAGGTTTGTGAGTGGATAAGGACGCGCAGAAGTACTCGATCGAACTCCATTATTATTTATTGTTTTGTTCTTTCTGATATCTAAAGGTAGCTAGCTATAAAGAGGCGTGCGTATGTCTGCCACACAACAAGCTGGTCTAAGCCCACGTGAGGCAAACCATTACTAGCACGTGGGATTTGATCTCCCCACAAATAGGGGATTGCCACGTAGGATATTGGACTGACTCTTCACTTGCCTCCTTGTGGAGACTTTGACCAATGTGCCGCACTTAAAAAAAAAATACCTGAATGCCGCGTCCCCCAAATTTTTTACCAGATTGTCACACGGCCTATTTCATTACGCCTTCCAGCGAAATAGGTACTCTTACGTGACACGATTCTGGTGGCCACGTAATTCGTTACCAGGTCCAATGAATTATGAGTTCAAAGTGTCAGTGGGGAGTCAGAGATGATAGGACATGTGGCAGCTCCCCCTTAATTCGCTATGGAAGGCACCGAAGTACGTGTCCTATTTCGCTAGTCTGACAGGCAAAATAGGATGACACATAGCAGTGGTGTTGTAATTCGCTGGAGGGAGTAGCGAAATAGGTCTTCTATTTTGCTACCTAGTCCAGTGAAATACTACCACACCCCCTCTTATATATATCCACCCCCCTCCCCACATTTTCATACGTTGGACATTCTTTTCAGTTGAGAAGTGTAAAATTTTTTTGAGAGTATTTGCAAAAATGAGTGGCAGTAGAAATGGTTTGATCACCATTGTATACTATAATGGGAGAAGATATATTGGACCGAATGGTCAAGTGTTTGAAGGAGAAAGCAAAATGTTTCGAATGCCTTTTGGATGCAGCTATCATGAACTGATGAAAATAATTTATAAGAAATTGATGCTACAACGGGGTCAGTCTTTATCTCGGTTGAGTGCTCGATGTGCATGCGGCAACCCGGTGCAATGGGTTGGTGTGGATGTTTTAGATGATGAGGATTTAGCCTTAGTTACAAACGCATGCACATCTGACGGAAGAGATCCCAGATTTATAGAATTGTATGCTGAAGTGAATTGTGATGGACAGTCAAGCAGTCCAAATGTTGTAAGAAACAACGGTTTGATTGACCTTAACGTAGAGCCAATGGTGAATTCTGAAGATAGAGAAGTACCATGGTCGCCACCACCACCAACGCAACCAACACAAGAAATTGATTCAGAAGATATTGCAACGATGTCGGAGAAGGAGGCAGCTTGGGCCATGGACAGTTCAGAGGAAGAGGTTGACGAAGGTGTTGTTCCAGATACTTACTCATCGGATACGGACGTAGACGGTGATTTCGATCGTTCTTTTGCAATGCCTTCTCCGGGCATTGTCGGAATGCAAGCTCCACTTCCGAATCAAGGTATGGCCGCGAAATACCCCTCACTTAGATGTGTTAATAGTGGTTGCGAGTTTAATATAACAATGTGTTTAATGTCTCATTATACAGGAGAGGCAAATGTATTTTGGTCTAACATAAGCCATTACACAAATATTAATTGGGCACACCCAGATGAGGAGGTAGATGACATGCAAGGAGTGCAAATACCTAACTGGGAGATAGGTCAAGAGCTATATAAGGGTCAGTTGTTTCAGAGCAAGTTCGATGTGCAAATCGCAATAAAACAATACTGTATGGCCGAGCATCGCACCACCGTCGTTGCTAAAAGTGATACGAGAAGTCTTATAATGGTTTGTGAACATCATAATGAGGGTTGTGCATGGAGGATGAAGGCATACGAAAAAAGGGTGGCACGGAATGGATTGTAGGCATATGGAACAACCAACACACGTCTGTTTCTTATAATGTCTCGCAAGATCACAAGCAACTTGACTCAAATTTCATATGTTCGTTGATCCTAGGTAATTGAAATACGTTGGGTAATGAAATTCAGTAACATGTGTTACTCATATTCTATATTTTGTTGCAAAATGAAGTAACATATCGTTGTCTAATGAAATGCAGAAATGATTAGGGAGGACCCGAGTGTCAAAATTGGGTTAATTCAAGAAAGGATTTCGACAACGCTCGGATTTCATATATCATACAGGAAGGCATGGAAGGCTAAGCAAAAGGCTATAGTGAAGGTGTTCGGGGATTGGGGTGAGTCTTACGCGTTCTTGCCAAGGTGGTTGGGTTACATGCTTAATTTTGCTCAAGGGTCTGCCTATAAGCTGGAAACGATGGATCATTTCGTTGAAGGGCAATTGGATGGGACTGTTAAAGTCTTCAACAGGGTGTTTTGGACATTTAAGCAATGTTGTGATGCTTTTAACTATTGCAAGCTAGTTATCAGCATCGACGGTACCCATTTGTATGGGAAATATCATGGCACGTTGCTAGTTGCAACATCAGTTGATGCCAACAATTACGTCCTTCCAATTGCATTTGCGGTCGTTTCCAAAGAGAATATTGACAACTGGTCATGGTTCTTGGCACTAATCCGAATTCATGTTATGTAGAAACATGGAATATGTCTTATTTTCGATCGGCATGCGGGCATTTTGGCGGCCGTAAACAATGTAGAACTCGGATGGCAACCACCCAGGACATACCATGTATTTTGCATTCGACATTTGGTGAGCAATTTCAATCACAAGTTCAACAATATGATGTTGAAGAAACAATTGAAGAAGTTAGGTATGTATTAATATTAATGCACATGAATGTCAACCTCTGTATCGCATAATATTTACGTGTTTTTGTATGTGTAGGTTACACAACTTCCCGATTGGATTTTGATGTCGGCTTAGATAAATTTAAAGAAGCAAGTCCTCAAATAGCCGCGTGGATTGATCGAATCCCAAAAAGGAGAAGTGGAGTCTAGCTTATGATGAAGAGGGATGAAGGTTTGGGCATATGACAACTAATCTATCTGAGGTTTTCAACAAGGTACTTAAAGGCGCCAGAAACCTTCCTATCACGTCACTTGTCCGGTTCACATACGCTCGACTAGTGTCATATTTTTTGCAACATCGTTAAGAGGCTCGTGAAGAGTTGACTAGAGGTAATCAATTGGCAAAAGTAGCGTGGCAAAAATATTTGACAAGGATAGATAAATCCGCGACACATTCAGTAACTGCTTACGATGCACTACATACAAGATTTGAGGTGCAAGAGTCGTACAACATACGTACTCATCAGGGAGGGAAGAAATGGTCGGTGTCATTATCGAAAAGAAAATGTCAGTGTGGTGAGTTCAGTGCATTGAGTTCCCTTGTAGTCATGTGGTTGCATCTTGCCGGTCTATACACGTCGATGCAACACAATATATAGACCCTGTGTATAGTATCGCATATCAATCTCAAGTCTATTCAGCGCAGTGGTATCCAATTGGAAATGAGGACTTCATACCACCAACTGGACAACCATCGATAATCCTAGATGTTTCGCTAAGACGCATAAGAGGACGACCTAAGTTTACACGCATTCGCAATGAAATGGATTCGAGGGAAGGATCGAGCAGTCGAAGTAAATGTGGTTATTGTAAGGTGGTTGGTCACAATAGGCGGAATTGTCCTTCACGGTTTCAAGATCATTGATGTGTACGTATGAATTGTATTTTATTTTGCAAGTTAATGTTTTTGAAATCGTATATCATTTCCGCTAAACAACAGTTGTCGATGTGTAATCCATCAACGCAAGCATCGTTTAATAAACAACAAATATCCAACACGAATAATAAACAACAAATATCCAGCATCGTTTAATAAACAACAAATATCCAACCAAGAAAAATAAACAACAAATATCCAACAAATAAAGTCCATGAAAATTAAACTAACAAAAAAGTCAGAAAACATAATATAACTACAGCATCACTGATCATCTCCACCCTCTCCATGATATCCACCACATCGTCGCATGTCATGCTCAAAAGGTGACAGATGACATCGACGACGTGTACCCCTCACTGGTTTCTTCTAATCAGTCGGTCAGCGTCCTCATCAGCCTCATCATCAATGGAGATTGCCGCCGCTAAAAAGTCCATAATAGGACTATGACCACTGTCGAATGGTGAGGAATGCATCTGATGTGTCGAGGCCGCAATGGGAGTCGCAAATACCGAGTCCGGCTCCGATGTCGACTGTGCAGGCCTATACACATTTGTCGAGGCCGATGGGGTCTGCGAACTAAGGCCAGCTACATACATAGGATACGATGGAAAGGCAAACCCATGTTGCGGCATCAGAGGCATTGTAAACCATAGGGAGTACTATGATGGAGAAAACGTGCCTTGTGCACTGCTAGACGATCCTGGCTGAAACTGTGGGGGCCATAAGTACTGCTGTGACGGTCTGGAAAGGTAGCCAGGTGCATAGAAAATGCCGAGAGGACGAGGAGGCACAGGTGGTACAATGACGAGTGTATCAGCAACAGGCGGGGTGGAGTGGTGGATGGGCAACCCCTCGTGACGGGCACGGCGATTAGTACGAACCACTGGTGGCAGCGCCTCAGTCTGACGACGAATTTGTGGAGTTGTAATATCCCCAGGATCTGTGACTCTGTCCAAGTCATCACATGCAGCAAGAAGACGCAGTGCCTCGTCATACACCTGACTCATGTCGAATGCATGTTGCGTCTACGACTCAGGTGATGCCATATGCACAACAGTCTCCGCACGATCAGTCTGCATATCAAGTATAAGTATGCATGTAGAATAATATGTAAATATTACGAAAGAGGAAATTAAATAACATACTAACCATATGTGCATTGAACGCAGCTCTCCGAGTCATCCATCGACGTGTCACAGAGTAGTACCATTGCATGTACTCATTGTTCACGGACAAATAACCATCTCGCCTCATAGGAGTCACATTCTGCAACACAAGGGCATCTCTGTTTGCCCATTGGCCAATGTAGAACCCATGTCGTTCCCTCCAATCCACCTCAGTCTTGTCGGTTATACTGATCGTCAGCAGCTCACTAAAATTAATCGGCTCCTCTGGGATATGCTGGTCAAACCCAAATTGCCGCAAAACACGATCGGGCTAATGGTATACTACGATCTTATAACAAATTAAGGGGCCAACGGCCAACCAGCGTCTAGCCATGTCAACATCCGGTGCATGAACTAGGTCAGCAATATCGTACGACCTCCACCGAATGTCTCTCCTACGGATGACATCCATATAATGACAATATCTGCGTATATGGCTGAATCTGGTCTGACGCGTTGCATACACATTAAACCTACAACAACAAAGCATTAGCAACAACAACATCAAGTACACATAATTAAAACCTACCATTTCAATACCTGTGGCCATAAATCTCGTGCTGAAAGACATCTTGATTGTCAATAGGCGGCAGGTCAAGCGAGATAGTGGGGAATCTGGTCCAAGCCCACAGCTGCACCAACAGTGCACATCCACCCATATCACGCCGTGTTGCACGTGTAGCCCTGGATAACTCTCTATACAGCGACGCTAGCACAACAGATCCCCAGCTGAAACTACCAGTGCGCTCGAAATCGTCCAAAAAAAGCAAATAACGAGCTGGCACAAAGCTGGAAGCGGTGTCGACAAACAACATCCCACCTAAGATGCGCAAAATGAGTGCGCGAGTGTATCTGGCACGTCCAACTTCAATGCCAACATGGATGGTATAATCATCGAACTGCTCCCATAAATAGTGCAGGCTCAATAATCCTCCATGTAAATCACGACCTGCAGTCGGCTGAACCCCTAAAAGCTCACCAATTATCTCCCTATAGTTTTGTCCTCCGTGGCGGCCTGAGACCACCTCACCATCTGTCGGCAGCCCCAACAGATGATGTACATTCTCTAGGGTGATGGTCACCTCACCCATAGTCATGTGGAACGTCCTTGTCTCAGGGCACCATCGCTCAACCAGCGCCGAAACAAGGTGATGATCAATCTAAAATATTACATTATATGTTAAATACAATCGTAACGCTATATCAACTGTTGGGAACGACGGTTACCTCGTGATTGCACAGACGTGCAACATGGTAAAAACCCGCCTGTACCAGCCACGGGTGAATGTCCTCAGGTATGGCCTGATGATCATGTGTAGCAGCATGTCGCACATTAAGGACACGATCGTGCGTCATCGCACCCCCTGAGAATTCCACACAGTTGTGGAAACGTATCTATCCTGTAACGTCAAAAAAGTGCGGACAAATGGTCCCGAGTCAATCATGCTCAATGCAGGCTTAGTCGCTGGAGGTGCTGGCGTATCTTCATGCTGATCCATCCTAGTGTTTCACTCCTAAAACCTATATTTTTAAAAATTACTTAAATAATACAGATTAAAAAAATTATTTTCTACAACAAAATATAAAAATAAAAAAATTACTCTACAATATATATATATATATATATATGAATTAAAAGAATAAATTACAAATATTAAAGACTACAAAATAAAATACATAATAATTATTAATATGATAAAAAATAATAGAAAAAATATAACAATCATAATTTTTAACTACAAATCCTCTAACCTAATGGTTCAAACCTAATACATATATATTAATAAAATAAATACATTAAAATAAAATACAATAAATAAATAATAAAAAACATTTTTAATTATAATAACGAAACAATCATTTTTATAAATTACATATATATAATAAATTACAAATATTAAAGACTACAAAATAAAATATATAATAATTATTATTACAATAATAATTATTACAAAAAATAACTCTACAAAAATAACTCAACAAA
>PYAF01004305.1:947328-1011763 GCA_007407185.1 Glycine tomentella | reverse complement strand
ACCTACTACCTATATAAATACATTCAAACAAAATACAATACATAAATAATATAACCACATATTTTAATTATAATAATCAAACAATCATAAAATAAAATAACTGTTTATCCTATAAATTACCAATCATAATTTTTAACTACACATCCTCTAACCTAATGTTTCAAACCTAATACCTATATATTAATAAAATAAATACATTAAAATATATTACAATAAATAAATCATACAAAATATAACATATCAAATATAACAATCAAATAATCACAAACAAAAAATATCGTTTATCCTAAAAATTAACAATCCTAATTTTTAACTACATATCCTCTAACCTAATGTTTCAAACCTAATACCTATATATTAATAAAATAAATACAATAAAATAAATAACAAACAAAATAAAAAAAAGTGAGAACTTACTTGTAACAAAAAGAAGCAAAAGTTCCTGAGGTCTCTTTCACAATTTTAGAGTGAAAAGGAAAGTGAAAAGGAAAGAATGGAGGAGTGAAAAAATGTGGGGGGAAAGTGGTTTAAAAAGTCCTCCACGTGGCGTATTTCACTGGGACCTACAGCGAAATACGGCCACGTCTGCACGTAGACGTAACGGTCACTTTTTTGTTGGTAACATACACGTATTTCCCTAGACGGCTCAGCAAAATACGTGTCACCCCACATGCTTCTGACAGTTATTGACCGCGTAATTCGCTAGACCTGGTAGCAAATTACGTGGCCACCAGAATCGTGCCACGTAAGCATACCTATTTCACTGGAGGGCGTAGCGAAATAGGCCGCGTGGCATTCTGGTAAAAAAATTAGGGGCGTGGCATTCAGGTATTTTTTTTTTTAACTGTGGCACATTGGTCAAAGTCTCCTTCCTTGTGGGTATTCTGTTTTGTGTAACGAGAAAAGTGAAACACTAACTGACAAAATATAGATATACAGTATGATCATTCTCTTTCGGCATTATTTTTTAATTAATATAGAATTGAATCATTAGTGTTAATTAATCTGAGTCTCCTTTTTTTTTTCTTTTGCAATTTTAAAGTTTTTTTTTATCTTTTTAAACTAATAAAACTAAAGATAGTATAAAATAGTTTTATAATATATACAATGTTGACAAATTCAAAATACTTATAAGTATGTAAAAAATAAATCAATTACTATAGCAATTAGATGATATGATTTTTTTTAATCATAAGTCAATGTGTGTGCAAATATAAACTTCTTGTCAATAAAATAAACTTATACAACCCTTTGCATCGCATTTGTAATGCGATGGTCATCGGTTCGAATTCGATAGCTGGCTTTTCTCAATTTGTTTTTGATTTTTTACATAATTGATAATATCTTTTTTATAAATAAAAAAATTGGGAGAGTTCGATCGCTATGGAACAAATCAAGAAAAGAACCTACTTTTTTTTGTCTATACAATATAATAAAGTTCGGATATTGATAGAATTCGTCTAATTCTTCACATTCTATGTGAACTTTTTACACTGAAAAACTTATACATGTCTCTCATTTAATTGTTATTTCATTAATAAAATAAACTTATACAACCCTCTTTCTTAGGATTAGTCAATTCTATTTTTCAATGAAAGCAAGGGATATAACTTAGCGGTAGAGTGTCACTTTGACGTGGTGAAAGTTATCAGTTCAAACCTGATTATTTCTAAACTCAATATAAGTTTTTACATATTATGTTATGATCGAATAATAATTGAAAATGAGTGTGTGCAAATATATTCAAGTACATTAATCATTCTCTGTGAACATTTTACACTGAAAATTTATACAAATTTCTCATTTAATTCTTATTTCATCAATAAAATAATGGTGTTTTTAAATTAATTAAGTTTGAGTCTTTTTTCAAAATTAAAATAGCACGCTTGGATTATAGTTAAGAATTTCCAAAATTATAATTTAAGCAATAGTTGAAAAAACTTTTATTCAGATAACGATTTGAAACTTTCCCAGGCCAATAAATGACCAAACACACACTAAGCAATGACCAAACACATACTTAATACATGCTAAAAAAATAAAAGTGACATTGTGGACAAATTTGCACACCCAAATAGTGAATTGGATATATGTTTCTATTTCTAGCCTGGGCCAAACCTAATCTTTTTCCTTTCCTTCCCTGCGCTCTCATTAGTCACTCACTTGTGAAAATCAATTGGTTGCCACCAGCTCATGAGGAACTTCTTTCTTAAATTGTTGAGGTTGACCAAAAGTAAAATAAATGAGGTTCATGTTGAGACACTGGTAATGAGGTTCATATTGAGACACTGGTATTGCACTGTTGGCAGTAACGCTACGCCTACTTGTACGTACCACGTTCAGATTTCAGAGAATTGTTGCTTTCAGGCTTTTGTTTTGTATTATTAATAATATGTCTCTCTAAATTTTTTAAATAATAAAAAAATAGAAGTTAAATATAATTAATAAAAAATAAATACTAGACGTTTATCTAATTTTAGTTTGTGGATCAGTTAAATAAATAGGATTAATTATTGTTGTTACTTTAATATTATTAAGAATAAGAATAAAATAATCTAAAAAATGTGAGAATAAAAAATATTTACATAAAATTGTATTCCCTTAATATAGATTAACATTATTGTTGTTATTGTCTTGGTACTATTGATTTATCATAATCAATTGTTAGTGTTTATATTAAAATGTTAATTTTATTAAAAAAATTGATAGTGTAAACATTAACAACTTATTATATATGATAATTTTGTTGTTTTTTTTAGATATTTATTTTAAAATAATTCAAATGATGATTTGTGATTGGATGATAATATAAAATAATTTTTTTGCAGTGTCAGTATATATAGGTATTAAACTGAAAGATAATTCTAACATATTTTGATAATTTTTATAAAGATAAATAAAAAAAAATATTTTAATAAATTGTTTTACATATAAGTGCTTATTATTCATACTTCTGTATTTGATAATTAAGTTTTCATTATACGTATTTATATCTTTTAATGTTAATTTGTTTCATACTAAACGAAAATGCAATTAAACAACAATGACAGAAAAGTATTATGTACATATTATATTACCAAGGTGTTTTGTGTGTTCAAACTTCAGACTTCAGACGACCACCGATAGTGATCGATTCATTTTCAAAATGAGCCGCATATCATCTTACTCCATTTTATTTCTTTTTCTCGACATATATTCTCTTTTAAAATCAATTTTGTTCCAAGTATTATGATATCATTGCACAATAAATAAAGATATCTTTTTGTGGAGTTTCAAACTATGGAGCTCGATCTATGTAACAGGAGTGTAAGTGCATGTTTAATTTATAGCTAGAAGATATTTTTGAATAGTCGTTAAATTAAAATTTTTGAATTTTTACTTTTTTTTAAAATGTATATTAAAAAGTGTGTTCATTTAATCTAATATTCAATTAAACATATCTTAAAAATATATAACTGTATTAAATATTTAGGAAAAAATTATCATTCATAATTAATATATTTGGTTTTAGTAAGATTATTTCGAGAAAAAAGTACATGTAGTCGTTAAAAAAACTTATTATTAATCTTATATATGATTGGTTATATTTTTATATTATATTTATAATTTATAATAATTTTTTACGTGAACATTTTTTCTGAAATGGGTAAACTAACTTGGACCACAGCTAAACGTTTTAGAAAATTGTTTATGATATGACGTTTCTCTGGTAAAAATATCTAGATTTAGAATATAGTTTATGTATAGCAGAGGAGATTATTTTTAGAACTAGAAGAATAAATTTTGATTATGCAATTATACATAATTTCTAACGCCTAAAAATTATTTATATGACAATAAGTTTTTTATCTTTAAAAAATTGTGGTTTTTTAGTGGTCTCTTTGTTTAACTTTGATCCTTAATAACATTTTTTTAAGTATTGAATGGTCTCTCAATTAACCTTTGATTTCGTTCAGGTTAAATATTTTGGGTTAGAAAGTTTTGCAAGTATTCTTTTACAATTTTTTTCATAAATTGGATTTCAGAGTCTCATTAAGGTTAGGATAGATGTCTCGGTTCAATGAATACTTATAGGAATATTTTTATATTACCGTTTAATAAGATTCTTATATCAATGATGAGAGTCAAACTTATGTGTCTTGTGAGATATGAATTTATTCTTTATTAATTGAAGTAACCTTTATTCCCAAAGACTTACAAGCATTGAAAGTAGGAGTGCGATGAATAGCCACCTACTAGTATTCCAAAACTCAAGGTATGTGTTAAAAAGGACAATGTAAATGCTTAAAGAAAAATATTTGTTGGTGATATGTAGTTTTTTTAAAAAATCAGCTAAGAATATATATTAATGATGAGAGAGTCTACGCTACAAGAGTATAACATCTCTTATACCATGCGAGAGAAATGTTAACTTTGGATTTTTTTCGATTTTAAATCTATGGTTCCAATTTTCTTTTTTTCTTTTCTATTTTTTCTCCCCTTTTTCAATTTGTCCATTCTCTCTTCGTCACCTTTCTTTCTGTCATCCCTTCTCTCTCCATTGTCTCTCTCTATTACCTTTCTTTTCTTTGTTCTTTTCTTTGTTCAGTTGGACAAGTTCATGCCATTTGGCCTCATTGCCGAAGCTCTCGATGGCAAGCCCCCCGACACCGTCACCGACAAGTACGATTACTTCCTCTTCGATCTCGAAATCGCTCGAGATCAAGATGCCAACGACGATTGCATCGACATCGCTTCTGCTCTGAGCAATCGTGGCGACCACGAGCTTTTTATCCAGGGCAATTGGTAATTTATCATTCTCTTGCAGTAAAACACTAAAACACTCGTTTATCTGCTCAGTTGCTTTCGAAAGTGCGGAAATGAAGTTAAAGGAACAAGGAAAACGGAAACGAAGTTGAATTTGAACCTTCGTTTTGAAATTATGTTGTGTTCTTTTGCTGATGTGCCTGTGCATGTTCCTGCTGTCGCCTCCGACACTGGTGCAAGCGGAGCTGTTTTCGCCGCCACAAATAGGAAAAGGAAGCCTCTCTTTTTCAAACTCATTGCCACTGTTGGAACCAAATCTCTGCCCCTCCCATGGGAGGTGAGGTGCAGTGCAGTACTTTTGCTGAGAAGATGAGGGTTTTTTTGTAAATGGCAGCAAAAAAAAGAAAAAAAGAAAAATAAAATAAAAGTCAACCGAACCAACGGCTAAAAATTCTTTCGCGTGGTACGAGAGATGTTTTACTTTCGTACCGTAGACTCCGTCATTAATGATAAAGTACTTGAAGTAATAAATAAAGATTGATAAAAAGGTCTCCCATGTTTACTTAGTATTCAAATCCCACAAGAAACGAGGAATACATAATAACCAAGGAGCCACGACATATTAATAATGTCAACAAAGAGAAATAAATCTATTGTCAACATTAAATTTCGTGTAACCAGCCACTATAATCCCTCCCCACTTTCCAACAATATCTTCTTACCAGCATTAAAAAGATTATGACCAACCGCTTTCCCCCTTACCACATGTGCACTTTCTCTGTCTTCATAATTGGTCGTCCACTAAATTTTGTGCTATCATCTTTAATCCCAGCACCAACACCACGTTCGAATTTGTTGTTCCTCACATTTTAACCAAATTAGCTTGCAAACATATCAGTAACCAATGACCTTGGACTATCCCCTTAAACATTCTCCCATAGTCACACTCCATTGGAAGAAAGAGAAGCCAAAGGTTTTTAACCAAGACCACATGTTGAACATTATGTCTTGTATGACACTATCTATGGAATGGTTTATTCTTGAAAATCAATTTGTTCCTGTCTTTCCACCGTGTTCAGACATTTCCACACCACATGCTCTTCCACCTTTCATTTGCTTTTATGCTCTAATTTATTAAAGCATGTTGAGAGAAATGCGTCTTCCTAGTTGCAGTGAACACAACTTGCACCCCACACCATTTGCAACACGATTGTCACACCTCTCATGCCTATTGGCACCATAAAAATGAGTGATCCAACAACTCATCCTCACCTCTACAATATGGGCACTCAAACTGGTAGTCACTGATGTCCATGTTTCTCCTCTTTAAGTTGTCACCGCTAGGCAATCTATTTCTAAAAAATCTCCACAAGAAGCATTTGACCTTAGGGGGGATCTTTAGTGCCCAAATCTCATCAAAAGGCTCATTTGTGAGGTGTTATAATCATAGCTACATATAGTTTTGTAAGACGACTTAACTATAAATGAACTGTATTGGTGATGCAACCATTTCCAAGAATCCATAAAACTCGAATTAATCGACACCCTCATTAAATCCCTTTGGAACCTTTCAACCACCTTCTTTTCCCATTGAAACCACTCCCTACACCAACTAAACTTCCACTCGTACACTCCCCTACTCACCCACTCCCTCATGGCATTCCCCTATGTTTCCTAATTGCTCTTCTAAACAATCTAGGGTATCTTTGTGCCAAGTTTTCTTCCTCCAAACAATTATCACTCCAAAACATAATTTTATATCCCCTCACAATATTCTAGTCCATCGAAGAATCAAACCACTTCCTAATGCTTGAACCCCCACATGTGTTACACAAATTCCTCCACCATATAGATGACTCACATTGCAAACCTCTCCACCCACCATATTTTGACACCAACACCTCATCCCCCCCCCCCCCCCCCTTCTCTTGCATGAGTTCCCAATTCCATTTTGCCAAAAAAAATTCCATTGAAGTGAAAAATGTTTATTATCCATAAACCACCAACTTTCTTGGAAGATAAATGTTATCCCAACTATTCCAACAAATCTTTCTTTTTCCCCCCTCACATCCCCACAAAAATTTCCTTTAAACATAAACAATATCCCTCCCCGCCTACTTTGTAATTTAAAAAAGGAAAAAAAATAAAAGACGAGAAGACAACACCAAATTAATAAGACACACTCACCTAGCAAAAGATAAAGATTCATCCTTTCACCTTAACAACTTTTTAGCAACCTTTTGAACAATAGGTTTTTGTCAAGTTTCAACTACCCTAGGATTTGCTCTTATAGTAATGTCTAAATAAACAAAAAGAAAGTGTAAAATCTTGAAATTCAACAAGTGGGAAAACGTATCTAACTCAACATTATCTACTCCTAAAGTGCCAAACTTACTTTTTAAAAAATTTACCTTGAGACCGAAAACTAATTCAAATCACCTTAAGATACTTTTAATAATTACCACATTGTCTAAAGACTCTTCACCCAAAACGAGAGTGTCATCTGCATATTAGAAAGGATTCATTTCCCCCCTTTTCTCACCATCATAAAATCTTTTGTATAACCCTTTCCTCAATGTTACTCTCATTATTCCACTCAACCTTTTGGCTACAATAAGAAATAAGAAAATAGCAAAATGATCTTCTTGTCTCAATCCTTTTGACACCGAAAATTCTTTAGACAGATTTCCATTCACCAAGATCGAAACTCTACTACTCACCAAACAACCTTTAATCCACTTTATTAATTTATCCTCAAAGCCCAATCTTTGTAACATGTAAAGCAAAAATTCTAAACTAACCAAGTCGTATGCTTTCTCATAATCCACCTTACAAATCAAGCATATATTCTTCAATCTTTTTGCCTCCTCCACTAACTCGTTTGTAACCAACACCCTATGTAACAATTGTCTTCCAGCTAAAAAGCGATTTGTCTTGAATTAATGACCTTGTCCAACACCCTCTTAAGCCTATTTGAGAGAATATTTGCCAAAATTTTGTACATAGACCCCACCAGGAAATTGGCTTAAATTCTCCCAAATTTTGTAGATCAATGACTTTGAAAATAAAAGAGATGAAAGATGAGTTGCATCCTCTCAGAAAAACACCATGATCATGATATTCCTTAAGAATTCTCATTATATCTTCCTTGAGGATATTCCAAATAGCCTTAATGAACTTCAAATTATATCCATCCGGACCTGGGCTCTTAGAGTCACTGTCAGAACCTAATTATGTTTGAGTTCCCAAATAAAAGAGAAAAAAAAAGTAAAAAAATGAAAATAAAAAGCTCATTGAGTCTTTCCTTAAAGAAATTTTCTACACCCTCCTTCATCCTTATTAGTATCATCCACCCATTCTCCTTCAATTGACAAGCCTCTTAATGTTTTTGAAGAGTAAAAGTGTCTTTACACCACTTAAAAAGTCTTGGTCTTTGTCAATCAGTATACTAGGAGTGTTCGGAGAAAGAAAAAAAAGTGTTGTGTCCAAATGCACTTCAAGAATATATTTGTTTCTAGAATCATTTCTCATTTAATTACTTTAGATTTCATCAATTAATTATTTTATTCATTTACAATAAGATATAAAATGGAAAAAGACATTATACATAAAAAAGAAGAAGCAAGAAACTCGTTTTAAATGAGAAACAAAAATAACACGATGAAAAAAGTAACAAAAGTCTACTAGGAAGGAGAATCATTTAACAATAGAATTTTTTTTTAATGGATTAATCTGAAAAAAGTTAAAATCTAATTAAAAATCAGAATTGTTTTAAGAATTAGAAATTTATTGAGCCAAAGTTGCATGATTATTTTAGAAAAATGGCACAAAAATTTATTTTAATTTTTTGAATAAAATTGAACGATCAATTTTTTTTTCTTTAGAAACACAAAAATCTAACTCTTTTTTGGGGGCGTGTGTATGGTTTTTTTAGAAGTACCTAATTTTTTTTGCGTACTCTAGCTAATTTTTTTAGGATTGGTTCCTTTGTCAATTTTCTCAAGTGTACAAGCATCCATCCTTTCGGAGGAAACATATAATTGTACACATATATTTAAAGTTGTTCGAGCCCAGCCCATATCTGGACGATGTTTCTCCATGATCGAGTCGTTGTGCATGCCTTGACACCCAAATAAAATTAGGGAGACTAGTTGGAGTCAATTAGAGTTATCAAAACGGAATAGTGTGGTTTGTTGGACTTGATTTACCTTAATTTATCTTTTATAAATGGATTAATCTAACTTGGTTCATCTCTTTGTAAGTCTTAAAAAAAATAGTTTGAACCATGGGTTAATGAATTAAACATATTAGTCCACTTAAACTAAAAAAATATTAAAAAAATAATTTTTTTTTAAAAGTAAAATACTTTAATGGTTACATTTTGCTAACAACTTCTCATTGTTTTGGTAATTCCAATTTCAAAAAAATAATTTTTTTAAAGTAAAAAAAGAATTATTACAAGTTCAACAAGCCAAATAATACTATCATACAATAATTTTTTTATCACTCATGTAAGGCAATTATTATAAGTCCAACAAGGCAACAAATAATTATCTGACAAAAATATTTTAAGATCATAAAATAATAATATTTTTTTAGGTGGGTTAATTTGGTCCACCACGGGTTCAATCCGGGTGAATCAGGCCGTAGATGGATTAGGTTCAATTTTTTAGTCTCTTATTTTTTTATTGGCTCACGGGTTTAAGTCCATTTTAATGGCTCTATAGTCAATATTCCGTGGCATTTATTAGATATTCTCATTCATAATTTTTTTTTTATCATCTCCTCCTTTTTTTGTCATATTTGTGATTTTTCATGACAAAATTCTTTAAGAGTGTTAGTTTATCATGAAAGAAAAAAAAAGTAAAAAAGGAGTGAAAAGTTATATCATTTGGTAGGGTAAGAAAGGAAACAAATATATGAGATATTCTCATTCACAAACTTTAATTATTTTTTTTGTCATATCCTCATATTTTATGATATTTGTGATTTGTCATGTCAAAATTCTTTAACTGTGTTAGTTTATCATAAAAAAGAAGTGGATATAAGAGTGAAAAGTTATATCATTTGGTAGGATAATAAAGGAAATAAAATAAAACATATATGTATATAAAATAATATAAATATCTTAAATAAAATATAATAAGATAAATAAGGATATTTTTGTCAATATTCAAAAATAATAATTTATTCTTCACTTTTTCATCCAAATTGGACATATTGCTACAATATATAAATTCACTTAAAAATTCTTAGTTAAAATACATTTTTCGTCTTTTTTTATAATAAAACCTATTTTAGTATTTTATCTTTTAAAATTTTCATTTTAATCCTTTAAATTTATAATATTATTAAAAGATTGACTTAGTGGTATAAAATTCTGTTGCGTTCATATGTGGAAGAATGATTTATTTAACTATATAATTTATACTCGATTCACACTATATACGAAATTTTCTTGAATAAAAAATAATCACAAATATGAACTGCAAACAATATTCATGGTTTCTAAACCAAGACAAAAACAAAAATCCTTTTGTCTTGATACTAACACTATTGGTGTTTTAAATATTAAATAATTAAAAAAATAATCCTTTTGTCTTGATATTTAACCGCTACGGTAATAGTTTTAATTTATAAATAAAAAACCATCTAGACAACAATCTATAGAATTTACGAGAATGGAAAATGAAACAATCTTGATTGAAATGGTAAATCAAATTTAAGCGAAAAGGAATGCTCAGATCCAATTCAAGGATCAATGACCATAGTCAAATTATATAAAAACAATTCCATTAATTATGTTAAAAAAGAAATGAGAGGAAATAAAAATTTGGAAGAGGAGTACCTGAAACAGGAGAGAAAGTATACGTTGCCCCGTTTCTTTCGCAATCCCAAGTTAAAGCTTCACCACCTCCCACGTGATGTTAAGGTTTGCAACAACAGAAGTATATATAAAAAAACGTTTTCATTTTTCACACTCAAAATCATTATTTATATAAAAAACATTTTTCATTTTTTCACACTCAAAATCATTATTTTGGCGTTGCTTCAAATTAAACCTAATACGTTTTACAATGGGAGCAACACTTAGTTAACAATCTTTCATCTGAAATCTCTCTAAAACTTTATTCATATATGTTTTCTTGTGACATACTTGAAATACCTTGGAGTCTATCTTTATGAATCTTAATGTCAATAATATAAGATGCATTATAGAATCAAGAAAGAGCTCTCAGTCAATCGTCCTCAGTTAGTCAAAAAAACGCTCTTTTTTCTCTCCTGAAATTGCTTTAGCCGGGAAAGGGAAACCTCCCTCCTTGGGTGATACCCAGTGGCTCCTGCCACTGTTGGAGGTTAAACCCCTTCGTTCCTTTAGCTTTTTCTAGGGTGTGAGCGTGCTAGCTACACCCCTTGCTTTTTCCTTGGCTGTTGTGAATGCACCTTTCTCCCTTGGATTCTTTTCTTCCACGAGGGCATCCACGAGTGAGTTCTCCCATTTTGGACGTCACCCAGTTGCCTAACAACCATCGTGGGAGGTTCTAGTTCTTGGTTCGTTAGCTTTCCTTGGGACAAAACACATAAGATAAGCAAATCTTAGCCTTTTCTCCTCTGTTCATTGATTTTTCCTCATGGGTTTCTGGTTTTTGTTTTGTTTTTTCTCCTTATGCAAACCAGCGTGACTTGCTTGGTTGCAGATGGGAAAATCTAAGAAGAAAAAAACCAAGCATAGGTGTGAAGCCAGCTTCAACCAATATGCCTTATGGGTTAGATAGAACTTATAGTTCCACAACTGTTGATTTGTATGTTGGTTTAGATGGAACTCAAGAAATTCCAACTGTAGTGACTGTTTTGTAGAAAAAGTTTTGCACACCAGGTGTTCGACAAAATTCCTGAACTAGACTAGTCTTCGAAAATCATGCCTATTGAATCGTATACTCTTGGTGAATAGGATACTGATTCAAAGGATGAAGATTCCTTTTCAACTGAAGATGTTGTCTCATAACAACATAAAGACAAGCCCTCCACTCCTTGGGTGAATCTGTTCAAGGACAATAGAAAATATGCTCAAGGCCTCAGCTTACATTTCTCTCCAACAAGTTCCAAAGACATCATCTAACTGGACTTGCAAGATGTTAAACCCCTTGAGGAGATTTGGGGTTTCAGTTTGATAGGGTATGTTGCTGGAAGATTTCCAAGTAAGAAGACCCTTCTTGAAACTTGTCAAAATAGGAAGTCAAGTTTTCATACTCTGCACATGAAAGTGGCTGGTTGGTCTTCAAGTTTACTGATGAAGACAGTATCAACAAGGTTTTAGCTGAGGGACCATATTTCATATTCTAGAGACCTTTACTCCTGAAGGTCATGCCATCATTTTTCGACTTCGGTAACGAGGAACTTAGCCGTATTCCAGTATAGGTAAAACTTCGGAACTTGCTTTTGGAATTGTGGAATTCTCAGGCTCTAGGCAAAATTTTATCCCGAGTTAGAACTCCCATTCGCACGGACCAACTCACGGCTTCTTTGGGCTCTATCTCATCTGCCAAAGCTTTTGTTGATGTTTATGCCTCCAAAGACCTCATTAAGGAAGTTCAATTTAAACTTCTTAATGGTATCTCTTGTATACAAAAAAATGAATATGAAAATGTCCCTATTTTTTGCAACATCTGCAAAATGATTGGGCATTCTGTGAAAACTTGCAAAGCCTCTAGTGGCAAAAAACTGGCCAGTCAGAAAAACCAACCTTTGGTGATAAAGGAGGTTGGTCAGTCCTCTGCAGTGCTTGTCCCAATCACAAATTCTAATCCTCCAGTGAAGCAACCAGTGGCTGCTAAAGGTAGCTCTACCCCCCACAACGAATTATAGCAAACAAGTGTTGTTTCCAATGAATCTGAAACTACTTCCTTGTAGAACACAACTAATGAAGATGGGTTTAAATTCCTAAATCCAAAGTTCACAAGAAGATGACTTCGAAACAACCAGTTTCGAGTAATGAAGATACCAGCAAAGGGGTTCAAACTAAACCAGAGAAGGGGGCCACAAATAATCACAAGAAGCATGTCGAGAAGGTCTCTTCCAGCCTAGCACAATGATTATTTCCTCTTGGAATATCAGAGGCTTCCATTTTCCTCTGAAACACCATGGGATGAAACACTTCCTTAACAGTAAGGGAGTGGATATCATTGGCATATATGAGACTAAACTGGATGATATATCCATTTCTGTTATAATGCAGAGAAAGTTTACCGACTGGAATTTTTGTCATAATTTTGATTCTCATGACGCTGGTCGGATTTTGGTTATGTGGAAACCTGACCGTGTTCAGCTTAATGTCGTAGAATCAAATCAACAAGCTATCCACTTTTCTATTAGATGTATTGTTTCTAACAAGCAATTTCTTGTTTCGTTTGTTTATGGCTTACATTCTGTAATTTCTAGACGTCCTTTTTGGGAGTCTCTCAGCTCCTTTGGTACATCTCTGGAAGGTCCCTGACTATTGATGGGAGACTTCAATAGCGTTCTCTCTCCACAAGACCGTTTTAATGGGTCTTCTATCATAGCCTATGAACTTCAAGACTTTTCCAATTGCTGTAATGAGCTTGCTCTAGAGGGTCTAAATAGCTACAAAGCTCCTTTCTCTTGGACAAATGGGAAGGTTTGGAGCAAACTTGACAGATATCTTTGCAATCGATAGTGGCTAGATCTTTTCTCTGTCTCCTCTTCAGAGACTTTTCATATTGTATCCATCTCTGATCATGCTGCCTTAACAGTGACTACAGGTCTTGTCTGTACCAGAGGTAATGTCCCCTTTAAATTTAGCAATAATGTGGCTGATCATGCTTCTTTCAGTGCAATTGTGACAGATATCTGGACTTATCATTGTCCTACTTGAGAAATGTTCTCTGTTTGTAAAAATTTGAAGGCTCTCAAAGGCCTCTTCAAATCTCTGTATTAACAAGAATTTAGCAATGTTTCTCATCATGTTGCTCAAGAAGAGACTGAATACAACAATCAACTCTCACTTTTGCAACAAAATCCCAATGATGCTAACATTTTGAGTCAGGTAAATAGCGGTAGAAACTTGGTTTTCCAACTTCGAATAACAGAGAGCAGAAAGCTGGCCCAACTTGTGAAGAATAAGTACCTTGTGCAAGCTGACAAGTGTACCAAGTTCTTTCATGTTTTAATCAAGAGAAACATAAATAAGAGATTTATTGTAGCTATCTAGAATGCTACTGGTCAGTTTACTACATCCCAAGAGGGAATAACCATTGAATTTGTTAGACATTTCACCAATCTGCTTGGATCTGTCGAGCAGTTTATCGAGGCTTCCTAAGCAATCTGTGATTCTGGCCCCAAGGTGGATCCTGCCTGCTTTGAGTCTCTGTTGAGCCCAATCTCTAAGCAAGATGTCTGGGACATAATTTTTTGGATGGACAACAATAAATCCCCAAGACCAGATGGTTTCAATGTTCTTTTCTTCAAAAAGGCATAGAATATCATAGGGGATGACATTTTGGAAGCTGTCAAAGAACTCTTTTCCTTTGGCAAGCTTCTTAGGCAAGTGAATCATTCTTTAATTGCCTTCATCCCCAAATCTGACAATTCATCTCATGTGAAGGAGCTTAGACTGATTTCTTGCTGCAATATTTTATATAAAATCATCTCCAAGCTATTGGCTAATCGTATTGCTCCCATTCTGGAGAAGATTGTTTGTGACTCACAATCTGCCTTTATTAAAGAACAAAAACATGATTGACAACATCATTTTGGTCCAAGAGCTTTTCCGCAAGTATTCTCGGAGAAGAACTTCTCCCAGGTGCCTACTCAAGATTAACCTTCAGAAAGCCTATGACTCTATTTCCTGGGATTTTCTGGAGTGGATTCTTAAAGCAGTGGGCTGCCCTTACAGTTTTGCGCCTGGATTATGGAGTATGTCTCAACCACTTCCTTTAGTGTGGTTGTGAATGGCTCAATCCATGGGCATTTCAAGGGGAAGCGTGGATTGAGACAAGGGGACACCCTTTCCCCTTACATGTTTGTGCTCTGTTTGGAGAGTACTTCTCTCGAGACCTCATGAGCCTCAAGGATTGCAATTTTTTCAATTTTTATCCATCATGTGCTTCTGTTAATCTGACTTATCTAGCTTTTGCTGATGACATTATGTTGTTTCCAAGAGGAGATTTACCATTAGTGACAACCATCTTTGAGAAGCTGAAGAACTTTTGTGCTGTTTTGGGCTTGTCAATTAGTAATGAGAAATCTGCCATTTATTCTACATGTATTGACAGTTGTGCCCTCTCCAAAATGATCATCATTACTGGTTTTGGGACTGAAACATTTCCATTCCGCTACTTGGGGTTTCCTCTCCTGTCTTCCAGATTTAATGTTTGCCATTATGCTCATCTTTTATCCTAAATATCGGGGTTTGTTTAGGGCTGGAATCGAAAGACTTTGTCTTGTGCTGGGAAACTGGAAATAATCATTGTGGATGAGTATTTTCCCTCTGCCAAACTCAAATCTTGACCGTATCAATTCTATCTGCAAAATTTTCTTATGGGGTAAATCTGAGTTGGAAAAAAAGAAGTCATTAGTTTCCTGGAAAAATGCGTGTTTCCCTAAGAAGGAGGGGGGTCTGGGCCTGTTCTTTCTTCAATCTTGGAACCAGACTCTTCTTTTTCATGTTCTCTGGGAACTTCATTCTAAGAAGGATTCTCTTTGGGTCAGATGGGTGCAACATTTTTATTTTAAAGGGGGCACTATTTGGGACTTCCAGAGCAGGGGTTATGATTTGGTCCTCTGAAGAAGATTGCTTCTATTCGTGATTTAATCATCAATAGAGAGGGACATGAGGACAATGCAAGTTAGTTGCTTAATTCCTGGATTCACAATGACCAATTGCTTGCCGAAAAAGCTTATGAATGCTTGCGATCCAAGAGGCCATTTGTTCATTGGTTTCCTGTTGTTTGAAATTCAGCTATTCCTCCGAAAGTTTCTTTCTTTTTTTGGTTGGCTGCCAAGAAGAAACTGCTCACACTTGATAAAGTCGAATTCCTAAACAAAGGTTCCATTTGCCCTCTTTGCCACATGGAAGTAGAGACCATTGATCATTTATTTTTCTCTTGTAGCATTTCTCTTAGAATTTGAGGCACTATCCACGACTGGATACCTTTCTGTAGGTGGACTATCTCGCTACATGGTTCTATTAACAACCTTATTCATGGTCGGGCAATCTCTAGCCAGTTGGGAAAAATTCGCTGCTTGGCTTTGTCCACTTCCGTCTATTGTATTTGGATGGCCAGGAATCTGCATCCTTTTGAGAATTCACCTCTTTATGTAAAAGATGTAATTGACAAGATTAAATTTCTTGTTTATAGGCAAACACATTTTTTGATCTTTACTAGGCACATGCTCTTGGTGTGCTTGTTATAGGCAGTTGCACCTCCTACATATGTTCTTTTGATTTTTTGACTGCAGGGTATACCCCGTCTATTGTGTATATCTATTTAGGTAAATATAATTTTACATTTTTCTCAAAAAAATAAAATAAAATAATATAAGATGCATTATTCATATCATTTGTGTCAATATACTTAGAGAAAAATGATTTTACTTTATATAATGTACCAATGTAGCAAATCCTTATTATTAACTATAAGTAGGCATTAAAAGAAATTGTAAGTAGAATATCATTTACTACATATAAAACAATAAAACATATTTTATTCACTGACTTTTTGGTATACACATTGGTTTATGAAATTTTCAACTAATCAAAATGAAAAAATTATTCCATGAAACTTAATTAAGATACCAATATAGATTAAGATCTTGTGTGAACGCTTGGGTTGAATATTCAATGAAAGAACCAAGTGAAGGCAGTTTCCTTATCCTTTTGATCCATTGAACTCAGTGTTTAGTTTTCCATTTATTTTAAAACAATGAAAATAAATAATAATTATATTTCTTCATTTATCTGAACCAGAAGTCCAAATAATAATTTATTGATATATTTTTTTAACTTAATTTATTTTTATAAATTAATATAAAATAAAGAATAAAACCATTCAATCACATGCGAAGCGGAACAATCAACCTATTGATATTGGAAGACTCAGATGATTCTTCCAATGGATAATTTTTGGGTCCAATGGAATTCATAAGTATAGTAAGAAGCCTTGTCAAATAGGGATTTTTTCTTTCGACCATTTTTCGATTGACATCAATTTATTTTAAATAAATATACACGTGAACATTTAGAGGATAAATGTTACTTGATATGTCTTTTAACATTAATTTATAAAATTAATTTTTGAGGAGTGCTAACAACTCATCCTTTAACACACTCATTCAACCCAAAGGGTTGGTGGAATGGTATACGTTTACATGAGTGAAAATATAATCTATTTATTTGGAGAATTTATGTTCAATTTTCAGGTATACATAAATTTTCTTAAACCAAAGACAGTCATACATCACAAACGAGATTAGTGTATGATTAAGTGGATTAGGGAACACCCATAGTTTCTAACCTAGAACAAAAAAACACATTAATCCTAACACATCTTATTATTGATTGAAATTTATTGAAAATTACACAATTAGGAAATAGAGTCATTTAATAAGATATGAGACCTACAATTTTTAATAATTTTCAATAAATTTTAATTAATCAAAGAAAATATATTTAAGAGTGTGTCTAAGGGTGCGACACTAGTATTTCTTTTTAATTTTTTTAAGAGAAACAATATTATTGGTTAAAAATGATAACTTAAAACAATTTACACCATTGTTCCGTTACTTTTTAAGCTACTAAATTACTAGTAAACTCTACATTTGATTTCAACCCAGAGTTTAAAGTAAATTAAATGTGTAAACGGAAAAGCCAAGGAGGGTTAAATGCGTGAGACAGCCCACGTGGAAGAGCAAGAAGGTCCAGAGCCGCAAATTTGATAACGGCCCAACCCAATCGCAGAACATACTAACAGAAGCCGATGTAAAAAGCTATAGCCTCAAGTTATTGTAGTAATTATTATTAAAAAAAAGAAGAAGAAATGTAGAACGTGGCATATTTCACAGTTATCAAACATTGAACCTCAACTTCTCCCCTGCCACTATAAAACTTCACTAGCGTCAGTTACGTTTACTTACTGCTATTTTTCATAATCAATAATGGGTCAGGTTGAACTTCAACAACTCCTTCTTTGTTTCTCTCTCTCTCTCTCTCTCTCTCTCTTTTTTTTTTTTTTTTTCTTTCCCGTATTGTTAAATGTATATTGTTAATGCTAATTAAGCACTTCTTTTGAATTGCAGAAGCAGAGGAAGAAGAGTGATTGTGGGCACAAAAAGGACAAGGAAAAGGAAAAGGACAAAGGAAAGAATAAAGAGGAAACACCATCTTCAAACCCAACAACGTTAGTGTTAAAGGTGGACATGCATTGCGAAGGATGTGCTTCCAGAATCGTCAAATGCGTTCGCGGTTTCGAAGGTTTACATGCTAGCTATTAATTCGTAAACATAAAACATATATCTTTTTAAAATTTTAATTCCTTTTAAGGTTATTGTTTATTTATTTATTTACTGTTTTGATTTGATTTAACTGAAGCGTTGAAATTAAACCTTCTTGTTGAAGGCGTGGAGAGTTTGAAGCCGGAGATTGAGACCGGGAAGTTGACCGTCACCGGAAACGTTGACCCCGCCAAACTGAGGGACAAGCTCGCTCGTAAGATGAAGAAGAATGTCGACATTGTCTCTTCCCTTCCCAACAAAGACAAGCCAAAAAACAACGACAAAAAATCCAAAGACAAAGAGGTTTTTTTTTTTTTTTTAATATATATATTTAAAGTGGTGTTTTTTTTTTTTTTGTCTGATTTTTTTTTTGTCGGTTTGTTTTTGGGACAGCCTCCGGTGACGACGGCGGTGCTGAAGGTGACTGCGCTTTGCCCATGCCAGGGTTGCAACGATAGGGTTCGCAGAGCGGTGTTGAAGACAAAAGGTGTCTTTTTTTATTTTTTTATTTGTTTTCAGATTTTTGTTTGGTGTTTTTTTTTTATTGACGTGTGTTGAATTGGTACTGTGGCGTAGGGGTTAATGACGTGGGTATAGATAGAGAGAAGGGGATGGTGATGGTGATGGTGAAGGGAACGATGGATGTAACAGCTTTGGCAAAGGAGTTGAAGGAGAAGTTTAAGAGGAATGTTGAGGTGGTACCTCCCAAGAAGGAGAAAGAGAAGGGGAAGGAGAAGGAAAAGGAAAGTGATGAGAAAGAGGGTGGTGAGAAAGGAGAGAATGGCTCTGCCAAGAAGAAGAAAAAGGGTGACAATGGTGACGGCGGCGGCAAAGGAAACACTGATAAGGATAATGAGGATGGTGGTGGTAATGGCCAGGGGAAAATGGACCAGAACATTGTAAACTATATGGTACCTGCATATGCTTATGGTTATGGTTATGGTGAATACTCTAATAACTACATGGGGCAGTATCATCCTGTGTCGCAGATGTTCAGCGACGAAAATCCCTATGCTTGTCACATTATGTGAGGCTTTGAGTTTATGATGATTTGACGATAATCGGCAATAGAGGATTTGATTTGGTTCTGCCTTGTGGTACAATAGAATAGTGTCGTTAATTTTTTCTTCCAGTTAGTTAAAAAGACCAACTTTTTTTTTTCTAGGTGTGTGGAAAAGTCTATAGAAAATTTTGCACTTAATAGGGTCTTTAATATACGATTAACCAATGATGTTCATGTTATAGACTTTGATATTGTTAGTGTATGATGCAAATGTAAATGAAGAAATGGAAGAATATCTTGTCCCACTTTGGCTACTTTATGTTGAAGAACCAATTTGCTTAGTTTAGCTTATTTTATTACTCTTGATAATTTTATGATTGGGGTTGGGACGGAATGAAAATAAGAATGCCGCACCATTTTATAGACCTTATAAGGTGTCAATATTGTGAGGAAGAAGTGGTTGTGTACTTGTGTCTGTCCTTTCTAGCTACCTGTATAATTTGTCCTATTCACAGGCCAAGTGCCATTTCCTAGGTGCCAGGTTTGTTAATGGAGTTTGAACCTGCCATGAGTAATTGAGGATGTTGGTCAGTCAATGGGGTCACTCTAATGCTCTTTTCCACCCATGCTACCAATTTGACTCCTTCCTACTTTACTATGTACGGTTATGCTATATTGCTCTCCTTTCGCCCTGCTGAATAAGGTGAATGCTTGATTTGTAATTGAAATTATTGTAGTGCATTTTAATATAATTCAATAACTAAAAGTAAAATAAAATTAAAAGTAAGGGTGATGATTCTTTCACAAAAATACTTTTACTTCAAAAATATTTTTTTACCTGATTTTCCAAATATGTACTAATACAATTGGGTAGCTGGGGTTGGATAATTTTAACTTGAATTATATTGCAATTGCATTGAGGCAATGAGAACCACTTTAAAGCATCGAGAAATTGGGTTATAGTACCGCCGCTCAGTTGTTACTCGGCATTGTTTGTCTACATATAAAAAAGACACAACAGGGCAATATAAACAGACCGTGGCACCCAAAAAATCATAGGTGTTTTATGCTAAATAATCAACCAATTACATTTGAAGTTCTTCTTTGCTTCATGATTTTCAAATGGAGCAATTAAAACCCATTTCTAGCTACACAAAATTATCCAACAATCTTATTTTGTATGTGCTTTATATTGGAACTTTATATTAATATTAACGTGAAGAAAAATCGTAGTCCAATTTTCGTAGCACAGTGGTTATAACATGCTTTGTATTGGAACTTTGTTTACTTTCTTAAGCAATGGTTTAATCTCTTTACTTATTTAGAAACCTTCATTGAAGTTGAATATGTTCAGCATATATATAATGTAAATTGGCTTGAACGGAATGGGTTGCGTTCTCCAAAAGAATAATAATATACAAATATTTCATTATTTTAAATATTTGATTAACATTTTTCATCTCTTTATTTTTATCTTTTTATCATTTATCACATAAAAAATCTATCATAGTTATATTTTTTCTCTTTCTAAGTGTCCATTAAACTTTTTTTTCCCTCTAAAAAAAGGAAATGTGATACGATAATTTATTGAGCCAGTAGAGCCGAAAAAGGATAGAGAATAAAGGGTCTGTCACCACGTGGCAACTAGTGTTATTATGCTGGCTTGTACACCAATTTTTTCTAAAGCATTCGGCTCAAAAATGAATTATAATCCAAAGCCCAAAGATAGAGTCCGTAGGCCCATCAAATTGATCATTGGGTTAAAAAAATAAAATGAAAAACAGCTATGATTTTATTTTGGGTACATTAAAATAGAAGTGATTATGTTCAAAGGATTTGAAGCTTGACGTTTATGTTCCAAGCCTTGAGAAATCAACCATCTAAAGTTCGTCTTCCCACAATAAATAACATTTAATTAATTCCATAGATAGTCCAAATAAGTTAAACCAATTTCACAAGAAAAGAAAAAAACTCAAATTTTATACAATGACAATCTACATGATCTATGACACACAAATCAATGATGTAGCACGACAGCTATTTTTGACAGATGAATCTAAAGACTAAATGTTGCTTAATTACGTATATCTAGAAATGTTACTTTTCAAATGGCTTAATATTAGTACACTGCCTAGTAGATGAATGAGACGCAATTTTCCTTCCAAGGCAGAAAATATGTACTACTATATTTTAGTCACACAAGATTTTCGGTGTTTTTCACAAAGGAAAATATCCTTGGATATCATTTGGTTGGCACTAAGAACAAGAAGAAAAAAAAAGTTTGATATAATTAACAGTGATATAATAATGTGATGCGATAAAAAAAGAAATAAAAAAATACGGATTCGTAATATTTTTTATTAAGAGTAGGAATATTAAATACGGAAAATAGAATTTAAAACAAATTAAATAAGTTGATATATATATATATATATATATATTATAAATTAAATTAGTTTTTTCTTTAATTTATTATTTAGAATTAATTTAATATTTTAATTTTTTAGTTTAAACTTAATCCTTCAATTTTTAAAACTAATTCAATTTTATTTTTTAGTCTTTTTTAATTTAATCATTAATTTTTTAATTGATTTATCTTTTGGAAAATATATATTTTATGAAGATTTAAGATTATTTAGTGATAATATTAAACCGTTATAAAACAGAATTTTTTACTATTTTTACAATTTAAACTAAAGAATAAAATAAAATTAATTTAAAAATTAAATAATCAAATTAAATAAAAATAAATTAAATCTAAAAAATAAATTGTAAGAATAAAAAACTAATTTAACGTAGAATATACTCGTGGAACGTTTTCTCTGCAACATTCTAAACTTTAGGTAACTCCCTACGGGACACGTGGTCAGTGGAAGCCGACACTTCTATATATTCGAAACCTCACCCCCTTCCCACTCCAACCGAGGCTTGAAGAACCCTAAGCCCTCACTTGCTCGGGATTTTACTCTCTCACGGTAGCACCAGACAGAGAACTCTAGATCTCTTGTTTTCCTATCCAAGGTTTCATTCCTCTGATTTTTCCCTTTTCCCCGTTGTATTTTAACTATGTCTGCTTTTTTTTTTTTTTTTTTTTTTTCCTTTTTCAATTTCTAAATTGGTAGTTGTTTGTTACTATGCAGAGATTAGAGATTGAAGATGGTGTCTGACGCGAGCAAGAAGAAGGCTGCGCAGAAGAAGGCGGCGGCAGCGGCCAAGAGAGGAGGCAAAGCAGCAGCTGCTTCGTCGAAAACGACGTCGTCGGAGAAGGCCGCCGACAAGCTTGCCAACGGAATTGGGGACATTCAGATATCCGATCGAACCTGCACCGGTGTCCTCTGCTCGCATCCTCTTTCCAGGGATATTAGGGTGAGAACCATGTTACTCTTATTACAGCTCAGCTGATGTAGAATGTTGAAGAAGGTTGAGCTGGAACAAAGAAACTGGTTTCCAAAGATTTGAATAATCTGTTTCCTGTTTTAATATTAAAGAAAACAAGTACACGCGCCTAAAGCGCTTACTTGTATAGGTGCCTTGATGCTCCTGAATTTGGCTTCATCTAATGTAGTGATAATATTTGGCTAAAATTATGCTGTTATCTGAACTTTGATTTAACATCATTTCTTTTTTTAAGGGTCTACCTAAATGTTTATCTCAAAGATTTTTCCCTTTTGTTTGGCCTATTAAAATTTTCCTTGATTTTTCAATCGAAAATATTCCGGCTTACTTTTGTATGCATATACTGCATTGTCCCCTTGGAAATAGGAAAGTAGAATAATAATCTATAAGTTCTATAAAAAGACATTTCAAGTTTAGCAAGTCTTGCTTCTAGCTTATTGTGCTTACATGGGTGCATAGCCAAGCAGTTGGGTCTGTAGCATTGGCATTCTACCATGTTGCCAACCTCAAAAACTTGATTCTCCTTCATGAATGTAACCAAATACTAACCAATTATGAATTCGTTGGAGGAAGGTTGATGTTGTAATATTTTGCAATAAAAAGGATATTTCTGCCTTTTTAATTGTAGCTAATTGCTTACAGTGATCAGTGTTGTATTGACGTGTCTGTTTATGCCGTCATTACAGATAGAATCTCTGTCAGTTACTTTCCATGGACATGATTTGATAGTTGATTCCGAATTGGAGCTAAATTATGGAAGGTTTGTCATCCTTACATTACAATTTTGTTCTGCTTCTGGTTAGGATGCTGTAGTTTATAATTGTAATATTCTTTTGGTGATTATGCTAACTTAGTTACTTTAAATTCCTTTCAGACGTTATGGCTTGCTTGGATTAAATGGTTGTGGGAAGTCTACCCTGCTTACGGCAATAGGTTGTCGAGAGCTACCTATTCCAGACCACATGGATATTTATCACCTTACCAGGGAAATTGAAGCCTCTGACATGTCTTCATTGGAGGCTGTCATAAGCTGTGATGAGGAAAGGTTGAGATTGGAGAAAGAAGCTGAAGCTTTGGCAGCCCAGGTGTGTTTAAGTAATATAGACTCTGCTTTTTTTCTCACTTTCTTATGTTTTTGGATCATTGACTCACTTGGTTGATTTTTGGTCCAGGATGATGGGGGTGGGGAAGCTCTTGAACGTATTTATGAACGATTGGAAGCCATTGATGCATCAACTGCAGAAAAGCGTGCTGCTGAAATTTTATTTGGTCTTGGTTTCAACAAGCAGATGCAAGCAAAGAAGACACGTGATTTTTCTGGTGGCTGGAGAATGAGGATTGCTTTAGCACGTGCTCTATTTATGAACCCTACCATTCTTTTACTTGATGAACCAACCAATCACCTTGGTATGCATTGATTTTCACGTGACTGATGTGATGATTTTTTCTGCTGTCTCACTTGTGGTTTTAAATGGAAGGTCCTGTAGATTCTTTATCTATGGTATAAATTATGTTCTATCAAATATTAGCCATGAACTTGTTGAATCCTTCTAGTTTACCCAGTAGGTGGGTAGGCCTCTGCATATAGTTTTTAGAGCAAATTCTCTTTGGTGTCTGCTTTAGAAAAAGGATGAAAGGATTGCCATGGAAGGGTTGCTTCAAGATACAATAATATATTCCCAGCTGCTGTATATCAACATGGTTGATTTGTGAATGCCAGATCCAATCGTTTCATTCTTGTATATCTTAATTGATCTTTCTTATTATATCTTGCTGAGAAATTGTCAACCCTGCCACCCTGCATTCTGTCTCTGCATTATCATTTCATTTTATGGTGGTTGCATTTCTGCTAATGCAACTGATGCAATCTGAACGAAAGCCGTCATTGATGTTACTTTTATACTTTCAAATTAAATTTGATCTTTTTTTGTGTCTATATGATATCTGCGACCGTGAGATGTTCTTGCTCTTGTTTTATAGTTACATCTGTCAGTATGTTTCACCTTCTGTCCTGGAATCTATTCATAGTTTTAAAAAAAAATATATTTGCAGATTTGGAAGCTTGTGTGTGGCTGGAAGAGAATCTGAAGAAGTTTGAGCGTATTCTGGTTGTGGTTTCACACTCCCAGGACTTCCTTAATGGTGTCTGCACAAATATCATCCACATGCAAAACAAGAAGCTGAAGCTTTGGCAGCCCAGGTGTGTTTAAGTAATATAGACTCTGCTTTTTTTCTCACTTTCTTATGTTTTTGGATCATTGACTCACTTGGTTGATTTTTGGTCCAGGATGATGGGGGTGGGGAAGCTCTTGAACGTATTTATGAACGATTGGAAGCCATTGATGCATCAACTGCAGAAAAGCGTGCTGCTGAAATTTTATTTGGTCTTGGTTTCAACAAGCAGATGCAAGCAAAGAAGACACGTGATTTTTCTGGTGGCTGGAGAATGAGGATTGCTTTAGCACGTGCTCTATTTATGAACCCTACCATTCTTTTACTTGATGAACCAACCAATCACCTTGGTATGCATTGATTTTCACGTGACTGATGTGATGATTTTTTCTGCTGTCTCACTTGTGGTTTTAAATGGAAGGTCCTGTAGATTCTTTATCTATGGTATAAATTATGTTCTATCAAATATTAGCCATGAACTTGTTGAATCCTTCTAGTTTACCCAGTAGGTGGGTAGGCCTCTGCATATAGTTTTTAGAGCAAATTCTCTTTGGTGTCTGCTTTAGAAAAAGGATGAAAGGATTGCCATGGAAGGGTTGCTTCAAGATACAATAATATATTCCCAGCTGCTGTATATCAACATGGTTGATTTGTGAATGCCAGATCCAATCGTTTCATTCTTGTATATCTTAATTGATCTTTCTTATTATATCTTGCTGAGAAATTGTCAACCCTGCCACCCTGCATTCTGTCTCTGCATTATCATTTCATTTTATGGTGGTTGCATTTCTGCTAATGCAACTGATGCAATCTGAACGAAAGCCGTCATTGATGTTACTTTTATACTTTCAAATTAAATTTGATCTTTTTTTGTGTCTATATGATATCTGCGACCGTGAGATGTTCTTGCTCTTGTTTTATAGTTACATCTGTCAGTATGTTTCACCTTCTGTCCTGGAATCTATTCATAGTTTTAAAAAAAAATATATTTGCAGATTTGGAAGCTTGTGTGTGGCTGGAAGAGAATCTGAAGAAGTTTGAGCGTATTCTGGTTGTGGTTTCACACTCCCAGGACTTCCTTAATGGTGTCTGCACAAATATCATCCACATGCAAAACAAGAAGCTGAAGCTCTACACTGGTAATTATGATCAATATGTTCAGACACGTGCTGAACTGGAAGAGAACCAGATGAAGCAGTACAGATGGGAGCAGGAGCAAATTGCCTCAATGAAGGAATACATTGCCCGATTTGGTCATGGATCAGCAAAACTAGCCCGCCAAGCTCAGAGTAAAGAGAAAACTCTTGCAAAAATGGAGCGGGGTGGACTTGCAGAGAAGGTGGTAAGAGACAAAGTTTTGGTATTCCGCTTTGTTGATGTGGGAAAACTTCCCCCGCCTGTCCTCCAGTTTGTTGAGGTGACATTTGGGTACACTCCTGATAATCTGATCTACAAGAACCTTGACTTTGGGGTTGATTTGGACTCTAGGATTGCTCTGGTTGGACCCAATGGAGCTGGGAAGAGTACGTTGCTGAAGCTAATGACTGGTGATTTGGAACCTCTAGATGGCATGGTTCGACGCCACAATCACCTGCGGATTGCTCAATTTCACCAGCACTTGGCTGAAAAGCTAGACTTGGAAATGTCTGCCCTCCAGTATATGATAAAAGAATACCCTGGAAACGAGGAGGAGAGGATGAGAGCAGCCATCGGGAAATTTGGACTGTCTGGCAAAGCGCAGGTCATGCCTATGAAGAATTTATCCGATGGGCAGAGGAGCCGCGTGATATTCGCATGGTTAGCTTATAGACAGCCTCACCTGCTACTTTTGGATGAGCCAACGAACCATTTGGATATTGAAACAATTGACTCATTGGCTGAGGCATTGAATGAATGGGATGGTGGCATGGTGCTTGTTAGCCATGATTTTAGGCTCATAAATCAGGTAGCCCATGAGATATGGGTGTGTGCTGATCAAGCTGTGACCAGATGGGAAGGTGGCATTATGGATTTCAAGGAGCACCTAAGGTCAAAGGCGGGTTTATCTGACTGAAGAAGATAGTGGGACTGGGACACTCCAGCATAACACCATCTAAGGACTACGTTACTTCATCTGATGATCAATATACTTCAGTTGTCATAACTCAAGTGGGGTGTTGCTGCTTGAGTTGGATTTCTCCATGGTGATTATAGTTTTTTTATTTAAATGGCTCTGCAGAGTAATCGCTTTAGAAATCATGTCCTCCCCCGTTAGATTGCAGTAATTTGTATTTTTATCCTTTAGTTGCTGACCAGCATGATAGATAACAGGAACCTTACGTAGATGTAATACCTATCTGTATGTGAATGATATGTTGTACCTAAAGTATTACATTTACCCGCACTAGTTTCCTCTGCATCTCTTCCTCCTAGTAATTTTTCACCCGTCGCAAGTTCCCTTCATGTTTCCCGAGAAAATTATTAACGCCCAGCGATTTTAGGGGTATACGCAAATCAGATTAGATTGGGTTTGATTATACTCGTTACTTCATCTGATCAAAAAAACTTCAGTTAGGTTGATGATACTCGTCAATTCTTCTGATGAAAAAAATGCTGAAAATACGGAGATTTTTTTAACTATAACGTAGTATATTTAAGTACAAGATGTACTCAAAATACTGAAAGCATACCTGATTATGCTAAACGTCCCCTACACCCCAGTCTCCGCAAAATTACAAACTTGAAACATCCCTCACTCTATACTATAGTATCCCATCCCCTGATGCTATATATAAAATATTGCTTTACCATTTATGAATTATGACAAGCCCAAAAATAGTTCGTAACTTTATGATATGACTTAACATAAATCATAGTCAAATATGATTAGACTCGTGCTCCCGCAAAACATATTTTCAACTTAGATAAGTAGATCATCATTATAAAAACTAGCTGAGCGCTGTGTTGACCTCTTCATGTTGTATAACATAACCATTCTTCTTGAGCATCTTCAAAGCAAACTTCACTTTATCCTCAGAATCTGTATTCTTATGATATTGAGAAATTATTACTTGGTACGGAATACTATATCTATAATCTTCGATCAATCTTCACGTGATTGAGATTTTTAATTGACAATTTTTTTTGAATAAAATTTAATTACCTATAATAGAGATTAATTAGGAATATATTCTGTTATAATCCCAGATTATATAATAATTTTATCGTGTAAGGCTGTAAGTATGTGATTCATTCGGAGCTGCACCCCTTTGATAACACCACCAGGTTCTTGTATCAACGTCCCCATGCAGTTACTTTTTTTTTTTTGGGTACCTACATCATACAGTTACTTGATGTTTGCTTCTGATGTCTCAATGATTAATTCTTATATGTTGTGAAAGTGCTATGTTTCTACTATTCACCGGTGACTAGTTAATAGAAAAAGGATTTATAATAAATTCATAAACTAATTTTTTAAACGCAATTAAATATGTACAAGAGACGAAATAGGTATATATGTATTCATTTAAAGAAAAATTATACATGGATACTTAATATGTCAACTGACACCTAATGAGAGATTAAAGTAAAAAAAGAAAAGTATTATGATTTGATACGAAAAGAGATAAAGAAAAAAAAGATATTTGTTAGATGTTTAAAAAACATGAATTTTAATGTATCATCACTTATGATAATTATTTTTCATGCCCTGTCCGAAATTGATTACTAGTGTGAGTGTGTTCTGCTTGCACAAACTTGAGTATTAGTGAGTGTGTGAGTGCTGCATTATTCATTTTATTGTACATCGACAGCTGGTAGCACAGGGGCATTCCCAAATCGCAACTTTATACATGAATTTAAATGCCAAGAAAGTTTCATGGCATTAAAGTCAGTCGACAAGCAGTAGAATCATTGGTTGCAGCCATAATTACATTATAAGTAAGGATGTCCCTAATTATCATAACACCTTTTATCTGGGTGGGAATAGAGGGGCCAAAAAGTGCATCTTAGCTGGTGGGATAACGGAGACAAGTTGAAGATATTTTATGAAAAAACGGAGCAGTTTGAAATTGTCTTAACATGCTTTGTTCATAATTTAGTACATATTTGAGATAAAAAATCTTGTTTGAAAATTTTAATTATTGAAAATTTTAATTATTGTTTTACTAAACATATTATTATTCCTTTTCAAAAAAAACTAAACATATCATTATTGTTTATGAACGAAATTTACCTAGTGTGCATCCCAAACTAAAAACAAGAGACTATAATCATCGTTGGAATCATGTAACAAGAATAGTATTTTTACATGAGATAAAAATGAAATGTTTGTGAATTTAATTGTGTAAAAATATGTAAACATATACTAACGTTGGTGTTTATTTGACCGTGGAAAAAGGTGATTAATTAATACACTGGTTGCGGCAGTGTACCATTTTAAGCATCTAAAATGGGTGTTCACACTTTTTGAAGGAGGAAATTAATATAGAAGACTATAGCTAGTGCCGGTGTGTTTGTTTTTTCGTTTTAAAATTCGTTGAATGCCACTAAATCACGTTTAGGTGCTTAAGAAAGTGTAAATACGGAGAAACAAACACACTGTATCATTGAGTACAATGTCCACTTATGTTGGAGAGAGGATTGTACCTTTTCCAAACATATATACACAGTTCTTAGATCCTTGTCTTAATGTTGGTATAAATTTTGTTTAACAAAAATAAAATAATTACGTACTATAAATATTATAAGCCTACGTCAATAAAACGATGCATTATACTGATATATATAGAAAATTCATATACAATATCCGTGCACCATATTAATTATTAGTATACACACATACGTACCTAGTACCTACCATGTTTATATCTGATGATAAAGATAATATCAATGAAAACAAACTAAATGACTAGTAATTATTATTAGTAGTGGAATATTCTTATAGTGAATTGTACGTGAATGAAATAAACCAGCAATAGGATACTAGTAAGTAATTAAACTCCTTAAAACTAAGTAAACCCACCCCCCAAAAAAATGATGACAAACATGTATTATGAGAGGAATCTCAAAGCTGGAACTTTTTATTAGCTCTTGGTGGAAGAATTAATCAATTAGGCAGTCAAAAAACAATTTGACTAAAGGTGTGTGCAGGAAAGAAAGTTAAGTAAAAATTCCAGTAGATTACATTATATATTATTAATAGTTGTTAAAATACCAAGGATTTTCTACAAGTTCCCTCTTGATGCCATTGGTGAGCAAGTAGTATCCTCTCAAGTTCACAAGGCCTGCAAGGAATGGTTACTGCACCCTCATGATCAAAGCCATACTCTTCTTCTGCTTGCTCCAATAGCTTCAAAAACGTTGGGTTGGTTAAACAGCTTAGTGGCAGCACGAACCGCTTTTGTTCCTCTCCACCCTCTGCAATCACTGCGAAGTGTCCTTCCTTCACGTCCTCTGGCACATAGCTTGAGTTTGAAGAATCACACCCTTCTTTGTTTCTCCCTAGTAAGATCAGTCTCCTTTGGAGCTTCTCAACCACGAATTTGAACTTTACAATGCCACCTACTACGCTCTTCTTTTTGCTGCTGTTTCTGACACTACTGAAGTTGGCCATAATGACAAGTAGTGTTTGTTGTTTGATAATGTAATAATAACAATGAAAGTGTGTGTTGTGGTTTGGTGATGGTTGTTTGAGGCAGTTATGATACTCTTATATATAGGTGTAGCCAAAGGATGAGTGTAGATAAGATTATTTTTGGAGGGTAGCAGCTTAAGATGAAGATTGAAATAAAAAAAAAAAAGAAAAAGAAAAAAAAGTGTAGAAATGTAGATAGAGATTATTGTTGGAGTGTTAAATTGGGGAAGGAGAGACAGCGCATGTGGGTGCAGTGTTATACGACTTTTCATACCATGCAACGTCCCTTTTCGCTGGTCGTGTCGGATTCCAACTCCTTTGCTAATTATTATTTCATATAATTCCATTCCATTACTCTCTTTGCTAATATTGGTAACTCTTCTTTCCATTTCCATACGCCATGGGTTAGTTTTTTCTTTTATAAAAAGAGTCTTACTAAGATATTTGGTTGAGAAATTAACTTTTATTTATTAAAAATCATATGAGAACATATTTACAAATAATAATGTAACGTATTTTTTCACATTTCACTAAAATACTTTTTACTTTTACTTTTTTTTTAATCAGTGTCCGATGCTTACTATAGCATTTACGCTTTATGAAAATATGCGATTCTATTTTTAAACTTTTGTATAAGAAATTGTGAATATTATGCTAAATTCGAGAAAGGCACTTTGCTTTTACTATTTAGAGACAAACTCAAGCCTCCATGGCAAATATAATGTATCTTATATATATAGTCACACAAGCGTCTCCCTAAGTTGAATTCGGGTAGTTTTAGGGAAATAACAAAATTAGATTAGTTCGGATTGGACGTTTAAGTTGACGTATATGTATATATTTTTGAAATAAAATTATAAAAAAAATTGAAATAAAAAATGGAGACAAAATAGAAAAAGTGCAAAATGCTACTTCTCTGATTACGCCTTCTTTTAGCAACGACTATGACATTCCCTAGATCTTTTTCGATGACAACCTTATCATCACCGTTAAAAGCAAAACCTTGCACCACACAATTAGATAAGAAAATAGACTAGACTGTTGCAGTTGGGGTCAATAATCTAATATTAAGTTCAACATAGGTCAAACTAATTTGTTAAATAAGTCATCATGTATAATTTTAATAAAAAAAAAATACTAATTTTGATATGCCGATAATGGAAATATTTTTACATGAGAAATGCTTACAATGATACTCTAACACTTTAAGTGGTTGATTAAAATTTATTAAAAATCACCAATTTTAATAACAAAAAATACGTACGGGTGCTTCCTTTGTAACATAATTGAATGTACTACTCAATTCGAACATTATTTTGTTAAATATAATTTGGATCAATTTAAATATGTTTACATCTTTATAAATGATGTTATTTTATAATTTTAAAAAGATAAACTGGAAAAAAAATATTTTCTCAATCAAACCCTATTCTTGTATACCATCATATATAGCTTCCTCAAACGAAAATGATTTATATAGATCATTCTATGCATATATTTTAATATTATATGTTAATAATCGCCGTGTAAATAATTATTTGTTTTATTAACTGGTAAATTAATTATTAATCGGTATTTAATTATTGTTAATGGTCTTCACATAATATACACTTTTGTATGTTAGGAGTCCGGTATAATCTTAAAAAGTTGGTTTTTTTATTTTACGGCAACAAAAAGTTAATTAATTAAACTAGCTGATTCTGTTGTATAGTTTTAAGAGTTTATTTATTTTTTTCATAACTTATTATTTAACTTATGCAACAACAAAATGGTTTCTTGCTTTCTTTATTTAATTTGTGTTCACATAATAATAAATACAGTATCTTTTATCATTTTTTCACCTTGCCAATTTGTCCAAATTAAAGGACACTTATGACATAATATTTGTCTTTTAATAACGCTGCTATCTATGATCTGTTCATGTTGGGCACGTGTATCATTCCTCTCAGTAGCTTGATTCTCTTCATCTAGCCGATTTTGACTCACCTTCTTCCTGATCATGGTTCTGATCATAATTTCATATATCATATCATCAACGTACGATTTCCATGTGCACATGTTATCTGTAGTTCTGTAGTTTTGTACTGAGAGTTTGATCGAGATAATATGCATGGCATGCGTCAAGCAATAGGAAGCTTCCACAGAAATTGCACAAACCATTCTTTCTTAAGCAAATGTTTTGCCAAATCAGAAGAATTTGCATCCAGCTGTGATACGTTAGTCATCGTCCTAACTCCAACCTTCATTGTCAGAACGGACGATCTTCACGTTTTATCTGTTATTACACATTCTTTTTTAGCTTTATTAATTTTACTGATTATTTCTAAAATTTTATTCAATGGTTAGACAGATAAAAATATATATTTTATACTATATTATTGAATGATATAATAATTATTTAAATTATATTGATATAGTTTATTTGGATTAATAATGACAAAATTAATTTTAAGTAAATTTATTTTATAGAATTGATTTTAGAAAAGTAGAAACTATTTGTACCTATTTCAATTCTATCATAATTTTTTTATTATAATTAATTCTATCATGATTTTGAAAACAATCTAAATATATAAAATTTGATCAAAATTAAGATTGCCCCATCTCAGTATAATATATTATAATTTTAAAGTTATTCAAACACATTATTAATTTGATGCCTATAAACTTATTTGTCTTATTCACGGTACACTAAAATATAGAAGAGAGGCCAAATTTTTCGTACCGCGATTATATATATGCGGACCAAAGAAGAACTTCAGGCGGTACATATTTGAAAGTCTAGAAGGTACAATTTTGAATCTTATGGCTAGAAACTTTTTAACAACATATGAAATATATTTTTAAATAATGCCAAGAAAATACGACTTAGTACAGTATCATCAAAACCGTAGTAGAAGGAAGACTCGGACCCAGAACTTTTAGATTTAGCAAATCATACTGCATTACTATGTCACGTTAATTAATTATATAGGTTAACATTGTCGTTTACTATATTACTACTAATGACTAATATACCATCGGCTAGCTATACACAGGTTATTTTGTTATATTTGTGTATAATTTGTTAAAAAAGCCACTTCAATTAGCTCCAAAAATGTAAGTAACACACTACTAATTTATGGAATACGGGAAAAAAATAAGGATGACAAAATATACATGGACCTATATAGATATTTGCAAAAATATTCACAAGTTGAATTGCTAATTACTCATAATATTAGGATTGGTATATCCACAAATTTACACAAGTATGAGTGTGGGTACAAATAGTATAATACCCAACTCGTTTCATCCCACACATATCATGTATAATTTTTTTATGAAAATTAATTATATTCTTCATGACTAATACTCTAAGTCTCCAATTTCTAATATCTAACAATGTCCATCAGGGAGTGAAAAGTCCTAAATTTTTATTTAAAGTTTTTGTTAAACAATTAGAACATTAACTTTAACGATCGTTATGTTAGATGATTATTTTTATAATTTTGTTTGTTTATGACTTGAATTTGAACGAATTAATGTTATATTTGCTTGTTTTAATATTATGTGTATATATTTTTAAAGTTATATTTAAATTATTTAAGAATGATTTTTTACTATAATTATAATATTTTTTTTATTATTAACCTTATGTATATAAGTAAAGTACAGATAATATATGTAAGTATGAGTATATAGGTATTTACATGTATCAGATGTGGATTAAAATTGTTATTTGGGCATGTATGGGTCGGCTACGAATATTATTTTTAAATGCAATATTGAAACAAGTAGTATAGAATTCTAGCCAGATCCTATCCATTGTTAACCCTAGTCAGCAACCACTATTGGCTATTGGAGAATGAATCTTAGGTGGATCAAATATATATGTAAAGAGAGAGAGGACATATTATATGAGAGGAATTTATATTATATAAAGTGAGAAGATTAAATCTAAACTTTTAATGTCATATAACCAGTTAAAAAATTATGTAATTTTTTTTATCTTTAATTCGTAATGTATAATCATACAATCGACGTTTTCTCTCGTGGTACATTAAAATAAAAATATAGCACCGGGCAAAATTTTGGTACCGATGATACGCGGACCAAAAATGAAGAACTGCACGCGGCATCACTTTGAATTGAATCGTATGGCTGAAGGTACAATTTTGAATGTTGTGGCTAGAAAGTATATGAACATAATAAGGCTAGGACAGTTTACTGATTCATAAAACGTGGAATATTCGGACACCGAATTTTTAGATTATGTCATGTTAATGATATGGGCTAACATTCTCATTTACTTTAGCTATTACGAATGCTCGATCATCGTCTATGCGTACAGCTATTTTGTTATTATATTTATATATAATTTATTAAAACAAAATGAACCAAAAAATATAAGCAACACTAATTTGTAGGATAGTTATAAACAAATCACATACTTAGATTACCAATACATGGTTAGTTCAAATAATACAAAATTTGGATTTATTAAAAAAGGTCTTTGATGAAAAAAATATAATTAGAAGAAGAGATCTCACTAATTAAAGGTAATTAGTATAGTTTCCTCAATAAAAATTAATTATGAACACAATAAGTAAATATTTTACATCAATATGTGAAATAACTTACATTTTAATAGATTATATTTCATGGCTCATGCATGACTTTAGTTTCTCAATTTGTCAAGTAAAACCTAAGAAAACTAATACCTCAAGACACACCACACACAAACTTAACTACAAAGAATTTGCAAGAGACCATCATTACAATTTACAAGGAGATAATTTTTTGTGAAAAACAAAAACTATACATGCACATTCCACAAAATTGAAAAACAAATCAAAAAATTTAAAACAAACATTTAAATATTTAGGCTTAAACCACATATACCCCTCTTTTTAAAAATTAAATAAATTGGGTCTGATTTACGGAATTCACGGTATATGTTAACCCGTTTCCATCATATTGCCATCTATCACTTGGACATGGCCCCATAAACTAATACTTTTTTGTTTCTTTAATACTTTTGCATGCCCACGTTGGCGTACAAGTGTACCCCATGTTAAGCAATTGAGACCTAATTAGTCATTTCACTCAAGATATAGATCAAGAAACAACACAAAAAAGTTTGTTTTTCAATGATGTGACGCTGAAGCATTGGATTAACTATTATATATACAACTCTTGCTGTGTGATTGATATTTTCCCTTGTTTTGTTACATCTGTCAAGAATTATAGACTCGAATCTAGCTGGCTTTAATTTTATTCACGTTGTTAACTGCTCCATGAAAATAACTAGATATAACAATCATTTCCGGGGTAACGTTTATCTAGACCCAAATGAATTTCGAGAAGAATTCTTTTTTAAAAAACAATTGAATAAAATTATTATTATTTTTTTGAACATTTTGGAAAGCGATATTATTTTTTAATTGATAACATTAATATATTTGTATATTTATTTTAATTGAAGTAATAATTATTACATGAAACTATTTGTATATATTATTTTATTAATAAATACTAACTTTAAAAAAAGAATTAAATCTTCTTGTATAATTAATGTTTTATTTCTATTTGTATAATTTATTGAAAACTTTCATTTCTAAAAAATAAATATAATTTGTTAATATCTGAGAAATTACTATGAAAGAATCATCAAGGTTGAAAATTTCCTTTTAATTTCTCTCTATATATAATGACTATAACTTCCCAAATAATATTCCCATTCATTTTTTAAATTGTTAAAATTTACTATGTAAGTGTAATAACCACTTGATTTGCTATAATTCTTAAGAAAATTTTACAATTTCGTTCATCTTATCAATTTGCTTCTTTCTGTAGTATATTTTCCTCTCACAAAAATCATCATATTGTAATTATATAACTATGTTTCGACAGCAGTTTTTTGGGAAGAAGTCATATCACTTTCAAATACATTTTCTTGTATTTTTAAAAATATAAAAGAAGGCTTTTTATTAATTAGGCGAAAGCAACTTAACTATTATGCTAAATTAAAAACTGAAAACGTTTAAAATGCCAATCAAAAGTGTTATAGGATTTTAAAGTTAATTTATATCATTTAAAATGCTTAGTAATGGAAAATACATATTCTAATTAAAAATATTATTAAAAAGTAAACCAAAGTGGCAAAGTTTTATTTTTATCTATTCACAAATTAATGTTCCTAGTTATCTCCTATGTTTGAAAAATATTTTTATTCTCTTTTAATTTATTAAACACCACTTTGCTAACAATATTAAAAGCTACTAATAAATAATATTATTTAAAAAATAATATTTTTTATGAGTTTTTATTTCTATGTAATAACTAATTCTTCTTACAGAGTGGTTAGTTATTTTACTTTTTTTGTTGGCTTAAACTAAGTCATCACCAGAGTGAAGCTAATTGTAGGAAAGCTCGTAATTATACACATGAAGTGGGAGGGGTGTTAGAATACAAGAAAAGAAAAGACAACAAAAGTTAAAGAAGAAGAAGAAAGCCAACGTACAAAATCCGCAGCAAGTAGCAACACGGAGAATATAAGCCATGGAAATTAAGCATGAGAAGCACGAAGTACCTGATGATAACGAAAAAAACAAAAAATGAACCACATGGTTGACGAAGAGCACCTAATCACGAACTAGAGGAGTAACAATGTCAGAAATTATGGTACGAGCAGGATGTGATGATAAGAGAACTAACAAAAGAAGCATTCTCCATGAGATTGCGAACTTTTTTTCTTTCTTTCTTGGTAATCTAAGTTATATTTCGGTTGAAAATTAAGGACTAATCTCAATGATAAATGTCTGGGGAGTCTCATTCCCACAATCTTCCAACCTATGACCCTAATTAATCTCAGGTCATTGAAAGACCCACCTTAACGCGCTTAAGAAGTTCAGACAACAAAATGTCATATATATATGCACAACAACCACCCTTGTCATCCCGAATATTAATTCCACACATGCCCACCATTCTATCAACCAGGTCATTTTTAACAGGAATAAATGAATGGTTAGTTAGTTATGTGCAATTTGTTTCTTTTTGTAAATAAAATCTAATGATACTTTTTTTTGGTACAGTATGAAAATAAAAACATAACAAGACAAACTAATTAAGACAGCAGATCAAAGTCTTTCCGTAGTGCTGTTAAAATCTAATGACGATATACCCCTCTAAAATTTTAGATTATCTTTCGTAATAATGTAGTTTTTTTTAATCATTTGTACTTTTGTAGTAGCACAAAATATTTTTCAATTGATTAATTTGTATTTTTTAATCATTTTTAGAAGTATTTAAAGAGTAACTAATAGTTTGCATGTTAGTTCTTAAGAAAGTTCTAGTGTAAAAAAAATTCATTATATGATACATATAGAATTTGGTAAGGATTTTTTTTAATTTAATAATTTATACAATATTAATTAGAGTTGGTACCAAAGAATTATATTAATTACAATGTTAATTATAGAAAAATTATTTTATTTAGTTTAATAATTTTTTTTGGATATTATTTATTGTTAACGATATTTATAGTGTAATTTTAAATATAGAAAATTAAAATTTAATATTTACATATAAATAATTCTGTAATGTATTTCAATATGCTAGATGTAATCAAAATAATTTGTTACAAATGAATTTTTATTATTTTGCAAGAATTACATATATTTTTGCATCATCAACACAACCATATATCACTACACCTGCACCAAATATATTGTTGCTATACTTGCAAAAGTACATGTATCAGTATTAGAACATATGTGTAATGTTGATGATAATCGTACATCGATCAAAAGAAAGAAAGAAAAAACGCCACATATTCTGGTAGGGGTACGACGCATCCTCGTCATATCACTTCGCATTTGGCGTAGGCAAGTCTTTTCGCAGTTATTCAACTAACATTCTTATAAGTTGAGTGACACTTTGATCTTGATAGATAGATGAAGACCTAAGGCACGTGCATACCATAAACCACCTAGAATGCATTATCACTCTTTAAGATAATGCAATTTAGATGGGACTCCCAGTTGATGAGAAACTAGTAATTAGTCACACCACATATTAGGCAAAATAGTTGAAACTTGAAAACTTACTATTCACCTACTTAAGGTGCATTACAAGACAACAAGTAGAAGATGTTATTGTTATGGTTAGATGAGTGTTCTTTTCACAAGTTGAAGATCACAAAGTGATAATCTTTAGTTGCAGCGTTATAGCCAAGCTTGTGTTTGCAGGCCACTCTAACAGTAGGATACCTTTGTAGGAAAATTGTGCAAACTGAAGAATATAGTCAGGCGGGTTTAGCTGCTTTGTATAGTGAATTGTATACAACAAAATTATTTATTATTGCAAATGAGATTAGAGGTACAACTCTTCTAAGACCATGTTTAGATAAACCTTTCAAAAAGCATTTATAAGAAGAAGAAAATAAGAATGTAAAATCAATAAATTTTGTACCAGGATCAAGAAATTTAGCTTAATTGGTTAGCTTAATTGGTTGAACAAGATGCATATATTATTATAAACCCCCTGGCATGCCTTCAATTCCTATGAATCGAAAATAAACTTCGTACAGGTGTAATGCAACATTTTCAAGCTTCAACAGTTTTTTACTGTGCCTCTCGCAAACCAAAGCCACATGCGTGGCTCCTCCACAACGAGCAACATGACCGCAAAAAAAATAAGGCCAGATTGTGTTAAAATAAGTAAAATCAATTTTGAAGCGATAAAAATAATTAAAATATATGTTTAGATTAATCCCAATAACATGTCTTATATTAGAACATGTGCACTGTACAAAGAATTGACTCAATGTAAAACTAATAAAACAGTATATATAATGAAAAATGAGATATTAACAGTTTCTTTATCATTGTCCACTAGATGTTCAATAACTCTCTCGTCATGGCCTCAAAGGTTTCAACAAAAATGGGAAACTGTCACTCTGCATACTTATATGTGTTGGGTATAAACCCTTTAAATGAACACTCGTATATCTATCATTTCTGTAGAGATATAAGCCTAACTACTAACTACTAACTACTAACTACTATCTACTATGTATACCACAACCCTAAACTGGTAAAGTACAAATGCATTGGTTAATAGTTATCTGACCTCTGCATAAACAATGTGCACAGAGACAACATATATTTGCAGAGCCTCATCGCTCGTCCAAGATTAACTAAGCTGTGTCTACAAACAGAGAAGACTATAGAAAAAAAGTGGTATAAATGCATTGTCAAGTTGTGCTGTGTAGGCCTCCAACAAACCACTTACAGTCACAGCTAGAAGAAGAGAGAACCAATGCTGCAAAAAGTTGGTAACAAATACATCAAGAAAAACTCAATAATCCAAAGAACTAATACTATAGAATAGCAGATTTCCATCGCTTAGCTTAATTCATTTCATTTTCTGAACGATAAATGACAATTTCATGTACTTTTTTTCCTATTAAGCAACGCACTAAAAGACGAAACTATAGTATAGTTGTAGCTTTCTATTCCTTTCCCTCCCTTTTGAGGAAGGGGGGATCTACGCGAAATTGAAATGAAGAGGATAGCGGTCCCTAAAAGTGGGGCTACTTGTACGTGGGTGAGAAAAGAATATGGTTGGCCAAAAGGAGAACCAGTACTCCCTTTAATCCATACTATACGTGGTAATCTGAATTCTGACCTAACTTCACATACTGAACTTGGATCATATGCATGAATCCAGGAGAAATTCTTGGCCACAAGGCTCCTAACTCATTCACCCAAGAAATTGTCAGAGGCCCGTGGCAACAATAGTACTATGTAAAGCTTTGGTGCTTATATGAACCAAGGGTCATGTGAAACAAGAATGATGGTGGGACACCTCTTCTATGCTAAGAGCGACACAATACCGGAAGTACTGAACTGAGAGATATCAAGGAAAAAACCCGTGAGGCAGATGGTTTCTGGAGATCAGTTATGCAGATAAATCAAGTTCGTTTCTAAAACACTTAGAGGTCATCAACTTTATTACTATTAAGTTGACTTACATCCACAATTAACCAAACCACCCTGCACCCCTAATAACACACAGAGAGAGAGTATCACCTGAGTGAGAATGTATCCAGTCGATGCTAAGAGTGGAAGGAGTAAAGAACAAGCAGCCAATACAGAAGTTATACCAGCTGCAGTACCTTCAACAGTTTTCTCTGGCAAGTGAGAAAGCTACATATTGTCACATTCACATCTCACAATGGAAGACTCCGATAAAAATCATTAACAATGAAAAATACTTACTGCCTGTTTTACTCCACCTCAAAACACCATACTTGTGTCCAACCATTGATGCCTAAATAAAATTAGAGAATCAATTACTATAAACTAGTATTCCGACCATTCCATGGGTACTCTTGTAAAATATAAAACATTCAATTAAAATCCAAAAAATGTTTGAAGCTTTTTAATTTTGATTTTTTTTTAAAAAAATAATCTAATTGATAGAAAATTAATTAAATCATGATTTACAATTATTCCATTTTGTTTAATTATTGATTGAAAAAATTTAGGTCTTGATTAAAGAAATTAATCATATTCTTTGAATAATTATTTAAATGGTAATTAATGTTGATTTGATTTTGATTTAATATGAAAGCTGAGAAAATGTGTTAAAATATTATATAAGGAAGATACGTGGCATTGTGAGAAAGAATGTATAATTTAACTTTGTGAGATTCAAGAACGAGAATTCAAATTTAATATATAGAATGGATTTAAAAACCTACAAACTACAGAGAAAACCATTAACAGAATAATTCCCAGTTGTATTTCTGTAAAAATAAATATATAGAAGAAAAAAAACATTTTTTATGATTTTCTTCAGTCTGGCATGTCTATAACATAAAATGGTATCCACAAAACCATCATCCTTCAGACAGCCTTGCTGGAAATTAATCAGTCTACATATACATGTAAAACTGTATACAATTTTTATTTTGACAGAACTGAATACAACTATTAAAGTATTCAAATTTCTAATTAAAAATCATAATTATTTTTTTATGAAAAATCATCATGACTGGCTAAAACAAGAGGAGTAAAAACTTGTTTAAAAATTTATCAGACTTCCAGTATCAAATTTCCAGGTTGATTCAGGTTCTTGCACTTATGGTTACTATAAACATTGTTGAATAGTCCAGAACAGTTACATGTATGAACCATATTTGATCTTATGCACTACGACACAAATTCACTTTTTTCCCTTTTTAATAGAAGATACAATTCACCTTTTGAGAATTTTTTTAATTTAGGAGTTCATGTTAATTACTTGCAATGGCCAGGAAGTTCAGATGGTACACACACCAAAAAATAGAAACAAACTTACCATTGTGTCTCCAATTCCTAGACTCAATATTCCTGCAAAAGGAGCAAGAGGTCGATCACTGTACCCAGTAGACATCCAAATAGGAAGCGCACATCCCAGTAAGAGTGAGAAATGGCTGCACAAAGAAGATATAATCATGAAAGGGAATTAAATATAGCTCTTATGCATCATAAACAGCATGTTCTACAATTTCAGTTATAATGGAAAAGGGGTTGATACCTGACAATGAGAAGATCAGAGTCACGGTGGTCAGTGAATGCATTCATAAATTGATTTATTGGTTGTCCCAAAGGCCAGATTCTCCAAACCTAGATCAATTGTCAAACAATGTTAATATAAAAGCAATCAAGAAATGTCTATCTATCTTTTGTTGCAATTGTTGCAATTCTTATGTCACATTTAGTCATAATTGATAAATGATGCAACAAATTTTCATGAAATCCAAAACACTAATGTTCATGACATTTTAAGAAAAATTGTTCTTGCAGAATGTATCCTAATTTACATATTCTTACCCTTTTCCCCCTTTTTTTTCTGTTATCAAAACAAGAACAATTGCACATACATCTCATATGACCCACCCAAATAAATACTCTCTAAAATCTAAATGGTGGGATGTTCTTTCATAGCAGTTCTTCAAATTTTAAGTATCTGAATTCAAATTTTGATTCCTTCTGCACTATTGACATCAACAATAAACAATGAACACACACTCACACAGCAACCTTTTAAAAATATGACATCACCCCTCCTAGTGCTAAGTTGAATATTTGAATGTATATCAAGATACTTACTCGAATAATTTCTAAAGTCAGGAAAATTGCCAAAGCCGCACCAAAAGCTAGATCAAGAAATTTTGGCTGAAAGAATAGAACAGTCAGCAGTAAATCAGACACAGTAGTATCAATGACCAACATAAAATTTGTATCCAAACTAGCGGTGGCCCCTACAATGCACAGGTGTAAAGAAAAAAAATAAGATAAATGTTTTAACTGCATTATGGAATGACCATTCTTTTTTCTTTCATATTCTCAACCTTAAAATGATAACCATAAAATACTATATGTAAAAGAATTATTTTAAAAATAAAATAAAAATCCTTAGAAGAAGAAATATAAATAGGAAGGCCTATACAATAAACATGAGAATAATATATCTTTGGGGAGTTATAATTTCAAGGGGGGAATAAATAGACACTGCCTGAAATTTACCTCCTTTTGAAGTAGTCACCTTAAACTTTAGATCCAGGTGAGGCCAATAAGCTTTCTAAAAATTGCAATAGATCCTGTTGTCTACTAATTAAGCTAAAATCAGTGATCACATGAGTTGCATGTATTGACTAATACTTATTTACAATCTCTATTTATCCATAATATTTGATAAAAATGATAGAAAATTGACTCCTTTTTATTTATTTTTTATTTTAAAAAAAAGCTATTGAATAACTTTTTAAAAAATAACTTAAAATAAGGATTTTTTTTTTTTTTTTAAAATAAGGTGGGAAAATTAGAGACCACCATCTGTATTGATCAATAAGTAGAAGTCATATAATGAGCAGCTTTTGTTTAACTTAGATATGGAAGGATCTATTACAAGTTTCAGAGTTAAAGGCCTTTCATCCAGATTTGAAGGTTAAGGATGGCTATTTCAATACGAGGTAAAAGTCTACGGAATGTTTGTACATTTTTCCAGTGTAGTAAACAGAAAATGGATAATGGATGCCAAGTGCAAAATCCCTTTTCTATAGTAGAATAGAGACCATACAACCATTTAGTCCCAACTCACCTGGAAGATAAGGGCAGGCAAAAACATCGAGACAGCCATCAGATGATAGTATTTCCGCAAAAGAATTCTCTCGATCTTACTGTTCTTCGAGATGTTATAGAATCGCAAAACAGAAACACAAATTATACACACCCAATAGATACATAAAGTCAGTCTTTTGGATGACTCCGAGAAAACAAAGGAAAGCACCCTGCAATGAAATGCTTCAAAAGTGAAAATATAGTAATCTAACAAAATAGCAGGTATCATAATAAAGTGAAGAACAGCTGTTTGACACAAAATAATTTGAACCTGAAAGTACCATCATAGTCATAATTGTATTTTAACAAGCCTCAACTTCTGAAGTGTCTGGAATCTAGTTGAATTAGAATCATTTTATTTACACTATCACTAATTTCTCTCCATACAATCTGATGTGGATTCATTATAGAGGAGAGCATAAATTAAGGCTGCTTTTATATCAAACCAATTTTTTTGGAGAATTGTCTTCAGATTTTTTAAGATGATCACATTCATATAAAAATAAAAACCATAGTCAATATAAGGTTGAAATATATGTGCTTAAGCTTAACTCTTCAAACGAGTGTGGATGCAGTGGAATCAAATACTATGACAACATTCTTCATTCCACAGTTTCTAGTGGAATTAGCAGCTTATATTGCCTTATCACCTAACAGATAAGCATGCATCACAGCTGCCAAACTATATCCTATTCAATTTATAGCATTAACAAAACTACTTTCCAAGTGTCCTATTATTATCACTTCCATGTTACATCAGATCACATCTGAAAACATCAGTAACAGGCAGCAAACAAAATAATCCACCTATATCAGATATTGATGAGATACCAGAAAAAAGGATGCATTTGAAACTCGTGCACGAACTGCATCCATGATGGTACAATCAAAATCAGGACAATTCCAAGGGAAACAACAAACATAAGAGATCTCCCAATCTCACAGTATCTTCTTGCTCCAGCAGAAGCTGTATTTATAAACCACTCCCATATTTGGAGAATATATTTCAAAGCTATAGGATATAGCAGAAGACTAAGCACAAGCCCCTACAATAATAGAAGTAGACAATTTTAATTGATCTAGCTATACCATTAATAAAAAATTCATAACTTATGGACAAGTACCTGAATTATAATGCTTATCTCACTTCTACTTATTTCATATTCTGCAGTAACTAACTCTGATGACATCAATAGTCCATGTAGCTGTTCAAACAGTGTAATCACCAACTATTATGCACATAAATACATATATGTAGGTCATCTAGGAACAATATCATGTTAAGAAGCCCTAACCTTTTTAATAGTAAGCAACAACATGTCACCAAAATAGAGAACAATACCGGAAGTCACCAAAAATGTTTCGCCTGGTATCAGAGGCAAAAATAGGATTTTATTGAAAGAGCAGATAAACCAATTTCAATTGATATGACAGGTCAAGATGATCAGATTTGGCAAAATAGAAAGTGCATTCATCTTCCATAGTTAAGTGAAGGAATCCATGAACTATAAAAACAGATCAATTCCAAGCATTTCTTCCTCTTTTTTATGAAACTTTTAATCCCATATCAGTTGTGACAAAAGTAAATGCCAAACACCAAGAAGAATAGGTGACTAAGACCACAAGTATAAGATAGAAATACCAATGGAAGCACATGAGGGAAAAGTTCTGAGGAAATGCTGAATTAGTTTCACAGATGCCAATCCATGACAAAGGGCCCACATTAGCTTCAGTGCTGGGTGCAACCCTGCGAAGGAAGAGGCAATTAAATTTAAGCAGAAGGTGCATTCAAAACCTATATTGATTTGGCTCCTCTAAAGTGAAATGATAAAGTAGATATCCTCGGTATCAACAACTAAATTTGCTTTACTCTCTAAAGTGAGTGTTGCTCACTTTAGAGGAGTACAATCGAACCTATATAATAATAGTATAACAGGAATATTTGATTTCACAGATAAAAAATCCTCCCCAGAAACACATACCAATTTGAGATGTGGTAGCAAGGGCAGCAACAGAAACTAGAGCTTGAAAGAAAATGGAGCATAAGCTAAACCTCACACCCCAATGAGAAGGGGATGAAGGAGCAAGGCGTCGTCGAGCGAAGGCGAGGAACAAAACGACGCCGCAGGCGCTGGCAGATGTGGCCCAGTATTGCAATGTCAGATATTGAATCTCTATAATAAATTCAAATTTTACACATCATGAAATTGCAAATTGCAACTCCTAATAAATAATAATAAAACAGGTATCGATCACAACATAGCGAGAATAAAAATGAATTAGAATGAAAACCTTCATGATGAAGTTGAGCGAGTGAGAATCCCCGCGACAGTTGCACCAATTTGGAGAGAAGAAGAGAAGGGAGAGTGACAGCGCCGAGCAGAATTCCGGAAGAAGCACCTGGCCTGAAGAGGAATTTAATTAACCGATTAACGAAGAGAGAGAGAGAGGAATTAGGGAATTGGTGGATACCTGGTGCGGAAAAGAGAAGGGGAATTGGAAGAATCGAAGGAGATATCGAGGGAGAAGGAGGCAAGGGCGAGGAGAGAGAGAGAGAGGCCATGGGAGAGGAGAGATAAAGGGAGGGAGTAGAGGATTCTGCAGATGAAGAACACCACCACCGCTCTCTCGCCGTTTAGAAACGACGTCGTCATGGAAGGACGCCACGAGAATCGGGTTTTACGCGGGAAGAGGATCAGATCACGCATGCAGTGAAGCAGGACAACAACGCAACACACGGATTCCTATTCCTAATTCCTAGTCCTCTCTCATCTCTTCGTCCAAACGCATTCTTCACGGTCAGTTTACGCGGTTTTCAAACATAATCAACGATGATATCATATTAGTAATTCATTAATCATCATTTAAGATCAACTAATTTTCAAATGTTAGGTTGCAATTTTTTGTTGGTCCATATAGATTACGATTCGGAACTTAGAATTGAGAATATGCTGCGTTGCTGTGAATTGGGATTTTGGATTTTTCGCCTTTGGGTCGACGAATCGTAGTGGACTCCATGGGCTTTTCCAGGCCCTAAATCTCCTAGTCTGCTTTATAATGGTTTGTCCTATAAAAAATTCAAAATGAGTTTTGCTTTTTTATGATAGAGAAAAAGGATTACGTGATTTAGATCAGGAAAAATCATTAGAATGAAGAATGTTCCAAGAAAGAATATTTCTCATGAGATATGAATCTTTTGACATTTTATGACAAAAAATATTAAATAGTTGTAAAAAGATACATGATTCGTATCATAAAAGAAAAACATAATGTTCATTGTGTAGTAATTATAAAAGAAAATTTATAACATTATTCTTAATATACTGACTAAAGAAACCCAACTACTTGATGAAAAAAAATTAAAAACACAATTATTTAATACTTATGTTTTCAATAAATTAAAAGTCCTTTCTCTACATATGTCTTTGATATATGCAACTCAAAAAATAATCTTAATAAAGAGTAACTTCTTATTTACTCCTGAGTCCTCATCAACACTCATTGTGTCCCAAACTCAAATGATGGCTCTTTGGTGTACTTACATGACTCATTCATTTTTTTTTTACCTTAGGTGGTAATTATAAATTAACCTTCCCTACTTAATAATCAAGAAAAATAACGATTTCTCATCCATCACTACGTATACAATTATACCCAAAGGCAGAGGGATTGCGGGACCTATAGAGGCCATGTTCCTGTTAGACCAGGCTGAGAATCTAGAAGGGAAAGTTAAATAGATTTTTTCAAAAAAATTACCAAATCGTTCTTAACATCGACTAAAAAAAAATACCATTTTAAATCAATCAAAGTTTCTTCAAAAGTTTTTTAAAAAACAAATTATTATGATGACCCTTTGAAATCAATTTTACTCCCAAGATGATTACAAAACTCAAAGTTATAAAGAATAAGAAAATCACACAAGAGTTTATACTGATTCAGTCCAAACCGGACCTACATCCAGTTTGTTCTAAGTCCTCTTAGAACTTTCACTATATAGAAATGCACACACAACTTTCTAATAGAAAATAACTTTTTCTCTTGAACCCTACAAGAAAAGATCTAGAATTCAATTCTCCAACATCTCGGGTAACACTAATCAAGAACAACACTCTAAAATATTAAAAGATAAGGATTGAATACACCTGAAAATGTGCAAAATGTTAAATCTTCAATATTTCTTCACAAGTTGATTAATTCGTGATTATAAAATGAGTGATTCTTTGATCAATTGAAATCTTCAAACTTATTGCAATGCTATTCTTTTAGAAGACTTTCTTGAAATGTTTTTTTCTCAAAATCTGAACGAATCAAGAGTCTATTAAAAAGAAAACATATATGGATATTTATAAATTTTGACAGTTAAAACAAATCTAATCGATTATAAGAACAAGTAATTGATTAATTTGTCAAAATTCCCTTTGTTCTGCAAATCCAAAAAATGGTTAATCGATTATCAGAAAGGGTATTTGATTAATTCGTTTATGTTTGAGAATTTCAGTCTCTTTTGTGCTGTCTAGATAATTGATTATCATGCGTGGTAAGATAATCGATTATAGATTCATACATAGAGCTTCTCTTTGTTTCTAGAAGTTGGGTAATTGATTATCAAATGAGGTAATCAATTATCCTAAGCTGCAGTTCCTTCCTTCTTTTGAAATTGGTTTAGGCATTCGATTACTAAATGAGACAATTGATTAATTTGCTGTTGCTAGTCAAATTTCAAGTAGAAGTAAGTTCTTAAGAAACTTAGAATAAGAAATCTTCACCTACTTCATAATTGATCAAATACTAAGCATGAAAAAGATTATAACTATATGATACACTTGTCTAGTCTAAAACATTCAAAACAAAGGTCTCATCTATTAAAATATGTTAAGCATTGCAAAATTATCAAACCAAAATCAAAACTAAGGGCTTCAAGCTTTGTTAAAGTTTTTAAACTTTCATAATATTATGTATAAAATTATTTTATGGTCTTTTCTTTTGTTACTCAAGTATCTATTTTTGAAATATTTGAATAATATGCTTTGACTATAATGAAATTTTCTTTTCACTTAAATAAAAAAATTCTATTTTCTTATCCTTTTGCTATCAGTGTTAATTGCACGTATTGATTAGTATCTCTTATGCTCAACACAATTTATATTTTTTTTCTCATAATAAAATATTAGTTATATATTGATTTTTTTATATATGTCATGCATGTTAAATATTAAATATTTTTTCAAGTCATATTTTTTTATATTGCCCTCCTAATTATACCATCGACAATTCTTAATCATTTTGTTTCATCCTACAAATTTTCATGTGAACTATTAACCACTTGTGTCAAGATATGCCACAACACTTGATGAAACAAAACCTCTCTTGTGTAACAACAAGTTCTAGATGCATGGCGTGCTTAGCCTGCAGTGATAACACAGAACATATGGGCCCTACTTAGCGCGTACGTGCGCTAAGTATGCTGCACAGGGAATGCCAAGAGATTAGGCTTAGCGCATAGCCAGTGTTAAATCCAATGGTAGCAACACAGAAAAAGGGTGGCCCGCTTAGTGCATACTCGCGCTTAGCGCATTCTGGGAAAATCCTAGATCTGGATGAACACCCTTGAAGATGATGAACAACATGAACCCATAATGCATGAACTCGCTAATCGTGCTCTCTAGGCTTAGTGAGTTCATGACTTTTCAGAAACCCAAAAATCAAGAACACAAGCAAAAGAGAAACATATTTGTACTACACCACAAAACAATTTCCAATTCTCTGTCAAAATATGGCTTTTCATCTGTGGTGACAACTTCCAGTACAACACAACATGATAGTTCAAAATGCAGGTCAAATATGGGAAATGCAGTTGATCCACTAACCAGGGTCATGATTTAAATACTTAAAGACCCCTGCAACTTTACAAACAAACTTGTATTGCAAATGACGACGAGTTCTAACATAACAGGCATATTGCATACATCTAATATCTGACATTATACAAATTAAACAAAACCCCTGCATACATGTAGCATGGGAGGGGTGCAACCAATCACTACGAAAATCATTTGAAAAAATTAATTGTGAATCGAGAGAGATGAGAAGTGTGCATACCTTAAGGCTTTGTTTGGGAGAGGGATTTTAGAGGGAAAGGGAGGGAAGGGAAAGGTTTGGGTAGTAACACCTCCTTATTTGAGAGTTTTAATTTTTGAGGAAAAAAATTGAGGATTTTTAAAACTCCTCTGAATTCCTCCAAACCATTAAAATTATTGTTCTCCTGATTTGGGAGTTTTTAGAAGAAAAAGTAATAAAATTACTATCCTACCCTAACTACAAATTCAAAAATATATTTTTAATATATTTTTACATTTAAATTATATAATGTTCATATTTAACATCTTATTAACTCTCCATTTCCTTCTCTTAATATATTTTTAACTCCCAAACAAGAGGAAGAAACTTCCCTCATTTTCCTCCCTTTACTTCCCCTCCCTTCCCCTTGAATCTCTTTCCTTCCCTTCCCCTTGAATCTCTTTCCTTCCCTTCCCCTCCTAACTCCCAAACAAAGCCTAAAAGGAACCAATGAATGAGAAGGTACAGAGAAAAGTGAAGGTGCGAAACTCCTAGTCTCCAACTAGGATTCTTCTCACAAGTGTCGTTCGAAGTGAAGCCCTAAAAGTAGTTATGGATGATGATGAGGGGTTGTGCTGTTTGAAAATTAGGACACAAATTCGAGACTTGGAACACATATTGTTGTGGCAGCACGGACAGCGAAAATAGATCATTGGATTACGGATAAATCAATCTAACGATGCAGGACGGGCAGTAAAAAATGACCATTGGATTACAAAAATCTCAATTAGACGATGTTGGTTACTTTCACACCTACGAAACTTGGTTTTGCCTACGCACACTAGAACTCGTCTTGTGTAACACGTTATGCAAACAACCAAACATCGATGAAAGAAAGAGCCACGTAAACATAACATGTGGACAAATCACATAAAGGAGCATGCCCCCCTTCCATCAGCATTGAACCTGCAACTCAAATTTCAAAGCTTGTGGAATTGGCTACGTCAAAAATCAATTATTTATCACAACAAACATGCAGCTTTCTGAAATTTGTTGCCTCAGCTATCAGCATGACTGGAATCAATAATACCACTAACATCATGAGCTCTCATGGTTAGCACATACTAAACATAGTTTTAAATAACGGGTAGCGGCCGACCCCAAAAACGCTATAGCAGTATAGCGGGTACGGTAAAGTCACTATTGTGAAGTCCATAAAAATACTTATAATAAATTATACCACATATATAAATGCTATAAGATAAGAAATCACTCAAAATAGGAGGCAATGAGGAATGAAAAGTATAAAACAAGTTCAATTTTTAATTAAAAAAAAATGAGCAAGAAAGAGTACAAAAAGCAAAAGAGGGGGTACCGGAAGCAAATTGGTATCAGTCCAAGTAAATGTAAACCTAATTATACAGCCTACGCTTGCACCTCCTCTTCTCCATTTCCGCTTCCTGTACTGCGGCATTGCAGTTGCGCCTGTTGGAGGAGTGTGACGTCGAAGGAGGAGGACGCCGACGGGGAGGCTTTGCCGGAGTCCATGGCACAGGGAAGTGCGACGTCGAAGAAGGAGAACATGGACGACGAGGAGTTGGCGTTGTTGAAGAAGGAGGAGTCGACGGTGTAGTTGCCGTTGTGGAAGGTGTGAAGCTTGCTTCCAGTCTTTCAATGGCGGTCACCCTCGGGTTACAGAGCATTGCGAGGATCGAGATTACGAAGAGCACTGTGAATCGCAAAGAGATGTCTATGGCGGAGAGAGAAGAGGGAGAAAGACCTGTTGCTGACTGGGAGTTTCCTATTGTTGCCTATTACTTGCAGCGACGAGAGTGTCTAAAAGATAAACGACGACGACGAGCTCCGTGCGGTGCCATTTCATGGTAACGGAAGTATGAACAACTGCATTTTGGTGGAGCGACGCAATAAAACCGTAAAAGCTGCCTGCCGCACCGGCGCCACCGGAAACCATCGCATTGCCACACGAAAGTAGCGACTGGGTGCCGCAACCCGCAGTTGTTGCGAGATAGCACGCTAAAGTGCCGCTATTTTAATCATAGATACTAAAGGAAGTACTTAGTACTAACACATGAAAGAGTACAAGTATAAATTAAGATAAATAGAGGGGAAAAAAGTTGTAAAAAATAATGAATAATACAACTCTTAAACTTGGTATTGAGCAAGGCATTTGGAGGGAGATCAAGATAATGCTAACAATAACATTACATTTGCTCTTCATTAATGAAAGATAAATTCACAAAACTAAGAGTTAACATGCAAAACTCGATCAAAAGGAATTATACAAAATGGCTGAACAACGTTCCTTCCTATCAACTTGTATCTGTTGTGTCCCTATCATTACACTTGAGACATTTACGCAGGGATATTTTTCTCCCCATGAAGAAAAATAATAAAATGAACACAAAAATACGATAACCAATTGCCATAAGAAACAAAACCAACAAATTTTTCCACTTCGAGTTGCTGTCGGGGGAGATATTGTACACATTTTGGAGAGCCTGAAACCCAGATATGGTCCTTACCTGCCCCACTGCAAAGGAGGTTCCTAGGTACTCATTCTCCAATAGCCCCTACCAGATACAACCAAGTAAATGCTTCAATAAATACCCATCTAGGGAACAAAGATTGGATTATTTAAATAAATTATTCTCGTTGATCCTCCTAGTTTTGGAAGTTGAATCCCAACAAAAATCAGAAACAAACATAAAAGTCTAGTCTACTCAGAATTACTTTCTCTAGGAGCTGAGAATAGAAGATGCAAACACATCAGTTTACCTGAATAGAGTAAGTATGAAAGGCTATATACGACATTGGATATATCCACATGGGTCCAGGCAAAGCATTTCGAACTCTAAAATAGCCTGCCGAAAGCATCATGGCCACCTGAAATGGCATTCATATGCATCACTGGCTAGTTCAAGAACAGCTAAAGTTATTACGTAATCATGATGACTTTGAGCAAAAATATAGACCAGCAGACTGGTAGTTTAGCAGCGAGTAACTTTTGTTTTACATCTATAATCTATAATAAAGGACATTGAAACTCACATGTATGCACAACAGTGTCAAGACACTCCAAAACACATCTTGCCACAAAGTAGCCACAACTAGCATAAGTCCTTCATTCACCAACAAAGTCATGAAAAAATTCAGCACAAAGTACATTAACAAGCTGAATTGATCTTCCAGCCCAACAAGGAAGTAGAAGACTAGACTCGATGAAATGGAGATGAGAAAAAGAAATGGGATGCTGGACAAGAGCTGCGCAAGTAAAAAAACTAAGGTGCTGGAGTGCTGGTTTGATTCTTCACAGGCATATATCTGCAAAAGAGAAAATCATTTTACTTTGTCAACCTTTCAGAGATTACAGAGTGAATCTGTAGAGAATCCATATTCCAATTCTGAGTTAAAGCAGATATATAATATATTTTTTCTACCATGAAATTATAAAACTTTTGCTAGTGCTAGTGCGTTGTTATTAAGAATAAGTATAGTCCATATTTCAATGCTCGTAAGTTTTCTCATGAGTTAGTAAAAATCATCAAATAAATTAAGGCATTACGTTGTGTAATCGAGGTCTGCATAGACCAATGCATCAAACAAAAGAAAGGATCCACAATGCAGAAAATTTAAAAATGCTTGCCAAATGAACAAATTATTTATTATATGCATATTAAGCGCATCAAGGCAAACTAACATTGTGCTAAAGTGAAACGAGCACAAAATTACCTTGATTTCTTTCATAAGTGCAGGAACCCTGGCAATGCTTAGAAGGGAACAGAATGATACAAATACAAAAATTGCTGCAACTCTTGTCTGCAATTTGAGAGATGTTAAAATTTAGTTCCTAAGTATCATAACAGTATCTAGAACTGCTGAGCATATATAAATGTGGATATAATGCAATTGTCATGTCCATACTCACCACAACAGAAGACAGAGAATGCCCCAGACCAGAAAATACAGTACCAATACACAGCGTGAGAAGCATGTAAAGAATAAGATGCAGCCAGTAATATTTCCATTCCCTTGACACAACTAATAATGATCTCCATGTCAAAACTGCTATCCGAGTGGCATTGCTAGCTTTACCTTTGCTTTTGAGAACTGGACCTTCCTGCAAAATCAAGCATGCTTTAAAAAGTCTCCAAAAGTTAACATCCAACACTAACTGCCTTCTAAATGCAGTAGAGCAGATAAGAATAAAGCCTGAAACAAATTTCTAAGCAGGCTATCTGATAGGAATCTTCAGTTTAGGAAGAAAAGGAAAGGAAAACAGAGAAAGTAAAACAGAAAAAGATGGATCTGTTTTATTGAAAGGATAGGGGAAACACAAAGGAGTAATCGTCCTTTCACACAAGGGAAAGTCCCTGTTCAACTATGGATACAATTTGATAACCCCTCCTTGTCCTAGCAAGGATCCCTTTATACTTCTCAGCCCAACTCCCTCTAACAGAAATAACTGTCTAACAGTTCTAACTGAAAGGTCTAACAGAATTAACAGTATTCTGTTTTTAGACTCTTTCCCTCCTCCTATACACTAATAGAGGTCTTGGTTCAGCTTGTGGCTGACCTCGATCCTCTTTCCTAACACTATCATGAGAAGTGCAAGTCCCATACTTCAACAAAATCATCTGTCAGTACAAGTCCCTTTTGAATGGTCTTCAATGAAACACCATCTACTATCTCCAATTGGCCATTAGCATATGCAGAATGTCCCAGCGGCCAGATTACAAATTTCTAAAAACTTAAATATTTGTAATGTCCCTCAATTGAAGCACAGTTTTCTTACCCATTAGTTCCAAATAAGTGATATTTGCCAAACCTATCAATAACTTGCTCGTCCACTTTAAGATGATAGGATTGAATGATCTACTAAATTGTAAATCTTTTATGCTCCTATTAAAAATCTATTAGGTTTACTATGACTAATTGCAACCAGAACTTTCAATCTACCATTAAACTCAATTGTTCAAATAATAGGTAAAAATAATGTATTAAAATCTATAAATTGGCTTTGTAATATGATATTTGTGAAGGAAGGGACCTATGGTAAAACTCCCAGCTCACATTAACAGAAGATCTAACTTCTATAATGTTTCTATTTCAGCAGTTATAATATACCTTCTCAGCAAGTTTCAGAATCATAGTTTCAACAGCAGCTGCATTGGCTGATGACTTATAAGTTGCTTCAAGAGTGCGTATAGCAACAGCAGTGTCCATGTTCACAGAAGAAAAATCTCCATTGTCATCCTATTATATGATGTGATACTGTTAATAAATTACCATAAAAATCTAATAAGAGACATCCAAAATGCATTGAGCACATCAATCATTAATTAATTAGAAACGTTTACCTGCCAGTTTTTACACATTGCAATTATCCTGTCAAAATCTGTATTAATTGCACGTAGAAAGTGATCAGAAGGACTTTGCATGATTGGGCAAGGAAATCCAGCATTTGAGAAGTGCTTCATCAACATAAAATTATAGAAGTCAGTAATAAGATATAATTTCCGTAAACTAATACTAACAGAGAAGGGTAGCAAAGAAAAAAGGAAGTTCATGATGATCTTGCAAAAATCATCTTTGATCAATTTTCACTAATAAATACTAAATGGTGTCCCTACAAAGCATAAAAAAAATCAATGCCCCTTAATTTATTTTAATTTGTAGACAAAAAAGGATTACTAACTCATCATTAATCAAATTTCATGAGCAAGATTCAAAATGTATAGAAGTTACCTGCAAGCAAGCTAATGTTTCTCCGAAGAAGAGGGTATTTCCATTTGAAAGCAAACATATGTGGTCAAAAAGGCCAAAGACTTCTGTGCTGCTCTGATAGATGGTCACTATGAGAGTGTAACCAGTGCTTGCAAGCCTCTTCAATGTAACCATCATTAAAAGTGCCGAGACACTTAAGAAAATAGATATATAGCAAACAGAAATTAACAATAATGGCTCTAAAATGCAGAACACAACCAAGCAACTGATAGATAAATATTACAATAAAAGGAATTAAAAGAAGTAAAATACACACCTGTCCAAATGATAAAGAGGTTCATCTATAAATAAAATATGCGGTCTCATCACAAGTTCCCTGGCAATGCTAACAAGCCTTCTCTCTCCACTAGGAAGTCCTTTCATTAAACAATGTCCACCTATAAGTTTATTTGCATGATCACCTAAAGACATTGCATGTATAGCATCCTCTACCACGCTCTTTTTCTGACAAAAGAAACCAGGAAGCTGAAGAAGAGCTGAATAATACAGAAACTCCCGCACAGTGAGGGATCCAATCAGAGTAGTTTCTCTCTCCACATAACCCTGAAAATTAAGAAACAATTTCAATATAGATATATAAGTGGAGCAACCTAAAAATTAACAATAATTATAAATCAAGTAGGTAAAGAACAAGCCAAAGTCATCTAGTAATCACCTAGTGATCCCATCAAAAACCAAAATTTAGTACTTATGATTCAAATGAACTTCTATAATAGAAAATGCTAATATCTGAAAGATAACTATTGCAAAGATACTTTTAAACTTTAGCATCCATTTTTCAAAAAAGGTTTATCAGCTTACAATCAATATACAACATGAAAGCATGGTTATGATGGATAGGCAAATAAGTTCAATCAGATTGATCACTATAAACCAGTAATATCAATTGCGGATTGCATAAAATGACAGAAAACCAATTATCAGCTATATCATATAGCAGATAGCATTGTGGACAAATAGCACCAAAAGTTGCATTTGCATAGTGGTTGAAATATATGATATATATCAATTATGTATGTATTAAAAAAAATTACATGCAAATAAAAGTTGGCATAATATTAACTCAAAAGTTCAATTGGCCAGAGACCCGCTGGAGACAACAAGAGGATGCAGGATGCGTGCTGCATCTGCAGCCATTGCAACCCCAACATCCATAGCAGCCGCAATAGCAGACAGTTGCGATCGCGGTTCCAAGGAATCCCACGATGCAATAGCACTATACTAGCACTACAGCGGTTATTAAACAACACTGCTATAAACACAATGGAGATTCAATATTAAACAGTCAATGATATGCTGAACTCACATATGACCCATAGGGCATTTGTGATTTTGCTCCATTCACAAACACTTCACCATACATCCTGGCAGAAGGATGCAATCTTCCTGAGGTAAGAGAGAAGTTCATTTTAGCTTTGACTATTCAAATATGCATGGGAAGATCATGAAATGCTTAGTACAAAAGGACAAAGGACGTGTGCTTCAAGACCTGCAATGGCTCGTAATAAGGTAGATTTCCCTGATTTAGCAGGCCCCATAATTACGGTCATGGTCCCAGGTATCGCATAACCAGTTGAACTCTTAATAACCTTATCAGAGTACTTCCTTTTTCCCTTTATCGTAATGGTCAAATCTTTCCAGGCAACTGAAGCCCCAACAATTTTCCGCGGAATAACTGCACCCTCCGGTAGACGTGGAGACGGCAGGGACCCGCTGTTGAGCTTTGAAAGAGAGGGAGAAGCTGGTGTAGTTGCGACATTAATAGAGTCACCTCCTTCCTCAACTCTAGCATCAATATCAGTATCCTCCCACTCAGGTGAGTCCTCAAAAGAGATGGGATGCCTAAGTGAACCAGGTTTACGCAGGTAGAAAAAGTTACTTGATGGCACCCTACTTGCTGGGCTGCTTGCCGACGATGATGAAGATCTATAATTATCTGATTGAGACTGTATTTCTTCCATAGTTTCCAATTTACTTTTACCATATATCAAATCTTAAACATCATTTGACAACCAGCAGAATCCCCTTAGTAGCATACAAATTCAACTTTGCAGTCAGTCAAACTGCTAGCAACACACATCTCTCATTCACAACAGTTTCTGTACACAGAACACTGTTAACCAACAACATGCCATGTAAATCCCAAATCAATATGAAAAAGCAATAAAAAATAAATAAAGGTACAAATTTAAGGTCAAATCATAAATTTCATCTAGTCTCGTCTATGAAACAAAACGCAGACACCACAATGACAACCTGGATAATGCAATGAACTAAAGTGCCGCTATCTTTTCATGAAATAGAAACTCACTATTAATGATTAATAATGCAAGGCAAAATGAAACAATAGGCAATAAACAAGAAGCAAAAAGGGATAAAATTAATTATTAATCATGCAAGGCAAAATGAACAATAGGAGAAAGAAAAAGCAAAATTGGATAAAATTCCGGAAAATAATGACAGAATCTTAACAAGTAAAAGGGAGATTGAGGTATGCAAAGAATGCAGATGCCCTATTCCTCATCTCCATAAACACAAAATCCATATCTATTGCCTACGAAAAGTGAGACAAGTAACCTTCAAATCAAACCTTGACCCGGGATTTCCCATTAAGACAACCCCTTCTCTCAACTATGCCTTACAAACCTCTTTCACATTACTCATTTACCATTTAGCACGACAAAAAAACAAACTTCTCACCACACACTAAACATAATAACCCAAATAAACAAAGAGGGTAAGAAAAAATAATGAAACTCCTCTTTTATTGCCAAGCTAAACTGAGCAACCAGCAACACAAAACCCCACAAAAGCTTCAATCTTTAATGAAGGCCAAAACGACCAAACTTGGTTAAAAGAAAGTAGGAAAAAAATAGCGGAAACAACATGGTAGATACCTGTGATCTAAGCAAAGCATGTGTTGAGAGAGTGTAGAGTGAAGAGAGAGAAAGAGAGTGAAGAAGCGGAATGACACTAAACACTAGTCGTAGCATATACGAGAGAAAGAGGATGATTTGACCCGCAGAACCCGGGTTTGTTTTTTGTATTGTTTGCTTTCTTTCCTTAGCATTTCGCATCTCAGTGTCTTGCATTCTCTCTCACACACTTTTTTTGTTATCCTCTTTCTTTTAAATTTTTTTCTTTTTCTTTTTACTAGTACTATTTTCTCCCCTTGTATTTTCTTTTATGGTGTGACACATATTTAGACACTTATGATATGTTTAATTGGAGGGAACGAAAATAAGAGAGAAAAAAATTAAATTTGAATTAAAAATAATAAAAAAGAAAGTTTTAAATTTTTATATTTATAAAAATATTTTTATTTTTATTTTTTCCAAACAAACAAAAAATATATTTAATTAATCATATTTTTTTCCTCCATTTTTTTACTTCCATTTTCTTTCATACCAACTTCTGGTAAAGACAAGTGTTGTGTGCAATGATGTTGGCTTCCGAGTGCTAACACGGCAACTCTAGTTGAAGCGACCAATTGGTGCATACCACCTCTTTACTCTGCCCTTTTTAAGTGATCCCATTGCATTGATTCGGTAATAATAACACGACTACTATGAATCCACGTTACCACTTTGCCTCCGGATCAAGAGAGTTCTGCATCCATTGGAGACCTGTGTAACTTGATTGCAGTTTTGTTTTGTTTTTTTTTTAGGAATTATGTAAATTGATTATCGTTAATTAAATAATTTGGAGGAATTTTTTAATGTTGTTTTGATGATATATACATTGAGAGAGTTTCATATATATACATGTTTTTAGTATTATTTTGGTATAAATTTTCTCTAGAGTTTGAGTCGACTTAATCAGAATATTCAAGTAACCATTTATCATCTCAAGTACATATCCTTTCCTCTTTTATCTAAAGGTGATGAATTTTTATTACTAATTGTATGGATCAAATGATTTTGAATTCTTTCAGCTTAACTAATAATTTTAAATTTAAACGTGCATATGCAGTTGTATTAAATTTTAATTATGCAATGTAATCAAAATTAATTTCAATCAATCTTCTTTTGTACACATGAAAACTTTCATTTGCCATATTTTATCGGGGAAATGACATTGTGGGTCATTTGACTCCATTCAAGGCAAATACTAAAAAAAATAAAGTTCCTCATACCTTTTGTTTTTATTAAAATACTTTATATGAATCACTGTCAATGTACCCAAAAAAAAATATGAATCACTGTCTTACGTTTTTTGTTGGCATACACTGATACACTTTTGGGGGCTACTCATCAAACTACGCAAAATGTGTACAGCAGTTGAAATATATTGACAAAGGCAAAAGAAAAAATTGTGAGCTAGCTAGTCATACATGACATGATTTGTCGGACCCATATTATAATATTCAGCTTCCATTTAGTTAAGTAACAAAATATTCAAGCACATACAGCTACTCTTATCTTTTTTCTTTATGCTGGCTAGCCCTGCGGAAAAAGTTGAACCATGAGTTATGTATTTTTCAGGCTTATAGTATTTATTTGTTTATTTTTTCTTACCACACAAATTTCTCACATGAGTTTGAGTCATACATAGGTGGCAAATTTTCATATGAAATATTTAATACAAATGAATATCAAGATTTGAGTTTAAGATAAAAAAGAAATAATATATGTACATAGAGAACAAGCTTTTTTTCTAACTACTGTAATCAATACATTTGTCTATCCCATAAAACTCTATAATATCAGAACATGTTTTAGTCATTTGAATAAACTGAGATTAATTCTTAATTTCGAGTATAATTATACTTAAAATTTTGATTCTTCTCAAGTGTGCGCTAAGCAAAAATAAAGCCCAAATTTGAGTGTTTTTTTTTTTAGGTAAACATCAATTATTCATTAATAATAAAAAAAACCAAATACAATAGGGAACGATATCAAAGGTACAATTAAAAGCATAAAATCTTGATGTCTTTGCTAAGGTATTTACAACATAATTTGTTTGTCTCATTTTAAAACTCATCCTGGAGTTTGGAATAATTGAAAGAGAAGATGTACGTTTAGCTAATATGACATGATGTTTAGAATTGCCTACTAAAGACATATTGCAAGTATCAACCACAAATTTGCAGTCTGATTCAAAAATAACATTCTGAAGGCCGAGGCTAGCTATCAAATTGACCGTTTGGAGCAAGGCCTAACCTTATGCTTGCGCTGGAGCTAGACTGCTATTGAAAGTGCAAGCTCTTGATTGAATGAAGTTTCCATCATCCACTCGAATACACATACCTACACCGAAAGCTGGGACATCATTAAACATAACCCTAAGGAGGAGGTTGCCAAATGGTTTGTTGACTGAGAACTTGAGGAGGAGGTTACTTCTAGCATGTAGCTATTCTGAGTGGAATTCGTTTGATGGTGAGATGGATGTTCCATCCTGAGGGATATCAAGATCATTCCAAACCTTTTCATTTCTGCTTTTCCAAATTGACCATAAGATTAGAGAGAATTTGCATTTGAGATCATTTTGGAGATGAAGAATAGAGCTGAAGATCAAAGCTGGCTTATGGACTCATATAGTAAAAACAATTCATGAAGTGGAAAACATTCATGTTTTCCATGTTTTCCAGTACTTCATGAATTGTTTTTACGATATGAGTCCGTATGCCAGCTTTGAGTCAAAATTGTTTGACTTTTTTACAATCAACAAAGTTGTGTCAATCATCTTCAGAATAATTTGAGCAATATGGACAAGAAGGTGGTAAATAATACCAATCCTTCACCTTATTTTGTTTTATCACTGCTTCACTGTCCAGCAGAAGTACCTAAAAAATTCTTTAATGAAAAGTATTTAACTTTCAAAACTTTAGAAACAATAATATATTGATTGGTCATCAATCTCTAATTCTACTTTCCAAATTTGAATTGAATCACATTTATCTAGTAAGAACAAACTTTTTTCAAACCATAGGTTAAAGCTTTCTACATTCAAAATCGAACACGCATTTATACTGCACGTTTTCTGCCATCCAGAGCAATAATGATACGTTACTCTCTTTTTTTGGGGGGACAAAAGATACGTTATTCCTTGTTTGCAATGAGAGCTAAGAATGAATTGAATTAGTTTCCTGTTTCCATACCTGCATGCCCATCGATTTATTGATAAATTTTTTTGTTTACTTGTTAAAGTGAAACTCGAGTTTTCATATATATGTTTAAATGAAAATGGCTTGATTTATAATATTATTATAATAATAAGCCAATTCTGGAGAAAAAATCATTCAATTTCGTAAAAAGTTTATAATCTGGCCAGATTTATACTTGCCCTTGACATTTGTCACGAGCCAAGCTTAAAAAAATTGTACGATTTCTTAATGAGTGAATCTTATTCAATCTGATTTATTACTGTCTTAATTAACAAATATGGATTTATTGAGAATCTTATAGGTTAGTGTTACGGATAAGCAATATATCCTATTTAATATTATCTTCTTCTCCACGAAATAACCACCTCGAAGAAAGGAGGAACAGTTACAATCTTCAGTTACCAGAATCTCCGCATATCAAGGAGAGAGGTTGCACGTTCAACTGCTTGGCCTGAGATAATGGGCCTTAACCACCCTATCGACGGCCAGGTATAAATACTGCTTCCGTCATGGTAAAAGGTAGACAATTCTGACTCTCTCTTTTCCTTCTACACAAGCACACACCGCACCCCCCAACGTGTCGTGTTTACTGTGCTGTGATCTTCTTCCTTGAGTTGCTTCATATTCATAAGCTTCTTAAGAGAGAGAGAGTTTGATCCAACATAAAACCATCCAACATCACTTGTTGGACATTTCTGTTCTCGTTGAGCAGAACAGTGGCGCCGTCTGTGGGGAACGATAAATTTCGAATCCCACCATCTCTCAATGGCTAACATCAGGAGGCACCAGAACATTAGACGTGAAGACCCACCCAGGAATCCTATTCCGGAGAATGTGGTGGCAGAAGACGCATTGTCCCACACAGCTTCATCTCGTGCGGGACCTGCAGCTCCTGAGCCGGCCAACACACCGGCGGCACAGGAAAACTCCGAAGCTTCACAGCGCTTCATCCAGAATGCTCTCCAGTCACTCATGGCTCGGATGGAGAATCTGGAGAAGCATTATGAACTTCAACGTCAGGAAGACATCCAACGGCTAATTGCCCAGTTAGAAGATCGTGATAATAGGAGACGAGAGGAAGACCGTCGGCAAAATACCGACGGCAGACAAGAAGAGGAACGTCGGCAAAATACCGATCACATGGAAGATCATGTAGGGGCCGACCGTGCAACGGATAGAAGACCAAGGACAGCACCGTCGGTCCGAACAGCCGGGACCGACCATAGGGAGCCGGTCGATCATTCCGAGCGGGGTAGGACGTCTCGTTCACAATACGAGGCTCACCGCTCGTCGTCGGCTATATCACCTGAAAATGCCGCCGGGGAAAGACCGACGGGTGAGATCATCCGTCATCCCGGACAAGGCAATGGCACGTACCGAAGGAAGTATAGCCGGGGTCACCAGAACAACAGTCCATTTGTCGACTGTATAGTAAAGGCCCCATTCTTGGAAGATTTTGATGGATCCTTCTTGAAGAAGTATGACGGGAGTCAAGATCCACAAGAGCACATCGACGAGTTTGACATGCAGATGTGCATCCGAGGTATTGAAGAGCCCATCATATCTCGAGTCTTCGCCACTACCCTTACGGGACCGGCCCAGACATGGTTCCATTCGCTGCCGCCGAGGACCATTCGTCACTTCGAGGATTTTGGCCAAAAGTTTTTACTGAATTTTGCCACAAGCAAGAAACAGCCAAAGTCCGAGTTCGCCTTGGGAAAGATCCGACAGCAGAATGGGGAGACGCTGCAGAGTTATTTGGACCGATTCAAGGAAGCAGCTTTGCAGGTCCACGGACTGGAAGAAAATGTCCACGTCCACCTCTTGTCGGCCGGGCTCCATGGATCTTCCCGACTTGCCAAGTCAATTTACAAGGACCCGATAAAGTCCCTCAACGACTTCGGGATCCGGTCTAAGAAATATTTGGAACTAGAGCAGATGGAGATTGCCAACTCCGCCCCAAGGGAGAATAAAAAGCCCCCCTCACCGAGAAACCGACGTCCTCCAGAAAATTTTCAAGTAGGACAATCCAGCCGACATCCGACCAATACCCCGGCTGGCCGACCTCCGCGAGGATTCCCTGACACTTGTCCTAGGCCAAGGAAATATGAATCAAAGTTTGAGAGATACGCTCCGCTGAATGCCAGTCGCGGACAAATTTGGAAGCAGGTGGCTTTCACGGAGATGAGGAAGGTTGACCGACCTCCCCCTATAGTTCGAAGGGAAGGAATGGACTACACCCGGTACTGTGATTTTCACAATGGACCGGGACACACCACCGACCAGTGTTGGGAGCTCCGAGATGCAATCGAACGGTTCATACGTGAAGGCAAGTTGCGCTAATACGTAATTCGGACCCAAGGACACCAAGCCAAGAGAAAGGCTCAACAAGAGAACAAACCGCGAGACGACAAGAAAAACAAGAAGGATGACGAATTCCCAGAAGCCGAATTCGAATGCAACGTCATCACAGGAGGACTGGGAGGAGGAGGCGACACGGCCAATCAGCGGAAGAAGTACCTCAAGGAGGTAATGTCGGTAAGAGACCGGCCGAAGTTCAAGGAAATCGGCGGCGGGAGTAGCAAAAAAGACACACCCCCGCTGATTTATTTTACCGAGGACGACTTGAAGGGAGTAGTACCCGGACATGAGGACGGCCTAGTCATAACGTGGACCGTTGCCAATTTCCGGGTCAAAAGGATATTCGTCGACAACGGCAGTTCTGCCGACATCATCAACTGGAGCGCCTTCAAAAAGATGAATTTGAAGGAGGAAGATTTGAGGCCGTGTCAAACTATGTTATGCGGTTTCAACGGCGAAGGTACCGGCTTAAAGGGGGCCATCGACCTCCAATTAACGCTGGGAACAAA
>PYAF01004305.1:891004-919633 GCA_007407185.1 Glycine tomentella | reverse complement strand
TTTAATTTGCATTGTTCATTTTATATTATGTATTATGTTATTTTATTTTAGTAATTACTTTTATTATTAAATTATTTTCTATTGTTAATATTAAAATAATTTATAAAATAAATTAATTAATACTAGTGTATAAAATTATAAATTTATTTAATGATAATTGTAAAAATTAATTATTTAAAAAAATATATTAATTATAACTTTAATAATAAAATGTTTTTTAGACTTTAATGTCATGAAAAAAATTCTTTACAACTTTAAAGTTGTATTAAAAAAATATAAAAATAAAATCGTAAAATTTTTTATGAGATAATTTTTAATTTACTTAAAATTATCTTTAATTTAGATTTAGATTTTATGATTTCTTTAATTTAGATTTTATCCTCAAATGATAAAATTGAAAAAAAATTGCCCCAATTAATCATTTGGCCCCAAATTTGGTGAAAAATAGGTATATTAATACATAACATAATCTTTAATTTACTTAAAATTATCTCTACTCTTTTATATTTTTTTCTTTTTACATAACTTATCATATTTCTTACTCTTCTCTCTTTTTTCCTGTGTTATGTCCAAAATTGCGGTATGTGAGGACTAGCCTTGGCAAAACGGGCTTGGCCCGACAGGCAGGCCCGTTTAAACCACAAAAAAATGTGGGTTGGGTTGACACTTCCAGCCCACATTAGGAAAATGGGCCGGGCCAATCCGGCCCACTAAAACACGGGCCAAAGTGTGGGTCGGGCCGGGCTAGGCCACCGGGCCACGACCCACCAAAAAAATAAAATAAAAAAATATATTATTTTTGTTTTTTAAATTTAATGTATGAAATTATAGATGTTGCTTTGTAAACTTTAATTTCATTTATTAATCTAGTGTTAGACTCTAATAACATATAATTTTCCATGGATTTTAGGTTGGTTTTTACATATATATTTCAGATTCTAATTTTGTTTAATTGTTTTTAGAAGTTCAATAAATGTTGCAAGACTTGTTTGATTATGTTATTTTTGGTTTCTTAAGTTCTATCATCTCATGTGAGGTAAGGTATTAAAATGATTGCAGACATGAATTTAACATTAATTTTTAGTATAACTTAAATATTTTTTTTATTTTTAAAAATATTATTAAACAATATTTTTTTAAAAAAATATTTCACATTCTAATTTTGTTTAATTGTTCTTGAAAGTTCAATGAATGTTGCAAGACTTGTTTGATTCTGTTGTTTTTGGTTTCTCAAGTTCTCATCATCTTATGTGAGGTAAGGTATTAAAATGATTGCAGACATAAATTTAACATTAACTTTTAGTATAACTTAAATAATTTTTATTTTTTTAAAAAATATTTTTATTTTTTATTAAATATTTTTTAAAAATATTTTTAAGGTGGATTAGTGGGCTGGCCCACTGGCCCACTAACCCACCTTAAAGTGGGGTGGGTTGATATTTTCAGCCCACTTTACAAAAGTGGGCCAGCCCAACTCGACCCACATTTTTAGTGGGGTGGGCCAGCCCGGCCCGTTTTTGGTGGGCTGATCCACTTTGCTAACCCTAGTGAGGACCACTATCCATTTGGTAAATAATTCAGCATAAAGTGTAGCCGCGCATAGGGGAGCAGTGGCCAAAGTGCCACTGTTGGCAAAAAAAAATACCCCAAATGCATCTACAGTGCAAATTCCCCAACTGCCATGTGGAGAAATTTGCTGGGCTTCCAGGCGAAATAGGCTTGCTTAGGTGGCATCCTCATGTTGGCCATGTAATTCGCTACAGGGACAAGCAAATTACGTGGTCCCAATGTCAGTGCCTAGACAAAAATGGGGTAGGACACGTGTCAACTTATGGTATTTCACTGAGGTGGCTAGTGAATTAGGTGCATCCATGACACGTGGTCAATAACGGGCAGGACACGTGTCACGCTACAGGAATTAGTGGTGATATTAAACTTCAAACAATCATAACTTTTGATAGAAATGTCCGATGGAGGTGTACGATATGTCAAAACGCTCAAAATTCAGAGAAGTAATTAAAAAATAAAAATAACAATAAATTAACTAATTAAAAAATAGACAAAAAGGAAATTTTTGGATGATTGAATCTTAAATCCTAATTTTGAGGCACTTAGAAGCATTGTTTTTGGAAAAAATAGTTGATCAAATTCCCTTTGGAATTTGCCCAGGCCTTCCTCTCTCAATTTTGAACGTTTTGACATAGACCGCGCCTCAATCAGACATTCCTATTAAAAGTTATGACTGCTCGAAGTTTAATATCACCACACCACAAATTCCTGCGGCGTGACACGTGTCCCAATGATCAATGTAATTCACTACCCCCTAAGCGAAATACGTATCGAGTGCCACATGCCCTGCCCGGTCAACCCGCCCAACACGAAGGTGCCACGTCAGCTTATGTAATTCGTTTTCCTTGGTAACGAAATATACCACGTGGCATTCTGACAAATAAGTTTCTGGGCATGACATTGTCTCGTGTGTAGGCCAAAACTTTTCCTACTTTTTCTAACTAAAAATATATATTTCAAAAGGAACATGTTAAATGTTACGAATCAATTTTTGTAACAAACATACCAAATTAGGTGATTTCTGCGTAATTTCCTTTTATGTTTTTCTAATTATTTTTTTAAGAAATTGTACCGTAGATATGATGTTTTGTGTGATTCGTTGCCTATTGTCTCATACTAAATAGCAGTGTTGATTTCAGAATTGATAATAGTTTTTTATATGTTTTCTAAAAAGAAATTTCAAAAACCATAAAGAAAATTGTTTTAATATTTTTTATGAACTAGAAATAATAGCTTCTGAAAAAAAAAATCTTTAAATAAAAGATGTATCACAAAACCATCTGTTAATCATCCTAGTTGATCTACTGGGTACAAAAGATAATGAATGTACACTCCTATGAGTAGAAGAAAGAGAGATATTAAAAGAAAAAACTAAAAGAAAATATAGAAAACCATAAATTTGATAAATATAGAAATGAAGAGAAAAATAGGGAAAAAATTGGAAAAGAAGTGAATTTTAAGAAAAATTAAATGTACGAATATCATAACTCATTAACACCTTTGATACCACGTTTCAACTTCCTAGTGAATACTGAATACTCACTCCCTTAGCCCTTGGGTGTCGAATTTCCAGTGGTTCATATCTTGTTTTAAATAGACATAGGTTACAGCAGGGAAACAAATTCAAAATTCAACCAGTAGCAGTAGCAGCAAAATCAAAAGGTTAATATATCCACCCATAGTACAAAATTTGAACTACATATATATTAGACTAAACGATGATATCTACAAAACTACAACACTACCATAACCATATTACTTGCTAGCTCGGAGTTTCATTGGTTGGTTTCGAATTCTAGCAAATTACTTACTCAGTATTACATCCTAAGCATTTCAAAATAAATAAATAAATATCATATTTCTTTCTCCAACGTCTGGCTAATGTCTCAAGCATTAGCTCTACATACATATATAATAGCAGGAAAAGGTCACTAGCATCTTCACCTTCCCATGCACATCCTTCAAAATTGTAACCCGCAAAATATATCCATCATATAGTATGTTCGGAAACACGTCCGGAATAGAGGAATCACGTTTGGGATGTGGAAGCTAAAGCTTCTTAGCTTCTCAAAATCACACTCGAAACGTGAAAAATTACATCCGAAACGTGAAGCCAAATATGCTAATAATAAGCAAAGTAAGAACATACGTGACTTTCTCATCCTTCAAGTTTCAACCACTCTTGACCTTGAAAACCCATATACAAAAAGTTTTTCCACTCAACAAAACATCTTCAAGGCTTCCCCGAATGAATTCTAGAACAGCCACCAGAGCCTAGAGTCTTGTAGTTCACGAATCTGCTTGGAGCCGAATTATGCCTTGAACCTTTTGGCAAGCACCCCTTCACTTCTCTTCCTTGTAAGGCTTTCTGCTTGTGATTCAGCTGTGGCTTCACGTAGTTTTCAACTTCTGATGAAACTAGTGGTCTTGTAACTGTGCTTGGAGCACTTGGGGGAATGATTCGTCCACCCATGGTGGTTCCAAGAGAATTTAGTGAAAGGAGGAGGTAAATGGCTAGAAGGGAAAAGTGTGTAGTAGACATGTTTAAATTTTTTTGAAGTACTACTCACTCTTTGATTTGAGCTTGTGAAGAAAAGAGATGTTACTTCGATGCTTGAATTGTTGCAAAGGGGTTGCAATCTAAGTGCCTTAAATAGGCTCGTGAATAGCTCATTGGTACGCTATTTACTTTGGGGTTTTGATGAGTTGGCAGGGTGGGTGCACGTTTGGTCTGTGCAGGCAGCAAGTGAGAAGCTCGTGAGTTCATGTTATTGCACCTAGCCATTTTTTTCCCTTCATTGTTATTCATTTTTGTACATGCTAATTTATATCACCTTACATGCACCATGCTCTATCTGTTTCAACCTTTTTTTTTTATTACATCATCCACCATATGAGAAATTATATGCTATACCATCATTAATGTCGGAGTTTTGGTATACTACTTAGTTTTGAACTAATAATTGTATCGGTTTCCATTTAATGAACTATCATATTTATTTATATTATTTTATTTTCTTCCTTTCATATTATTCACCTATATAATAAATTTTTGGAGAGGATCGATAAACTTTATAATAACTAAATTTTGAATTAAAAATTAATCTCATAATTTGCTTAAAAGGTTGAACTTGTAAAAATATATTGGAATCTCATCAAAGCATCAAAGGTTCTAATTATAGTAATTAAAAAAATCTCTCTCACTCAAGAGTACCCGAATATATTATATACAAAATACATCCTAATTGTGTGATTTTTTTTTGTATACTTAATATATAAGTCAAATCCAAATATTATCTTTTGTATTTGTCTTAGAGTAAGTATCGACTAAAATTAGTAATTTTAGTCATTGATTAAAAAATTAGTCGTTAATATTACAATAATGCATCTACATTTAATCTTGAATCTTTATGTAATATTAACAGTTGTTTTTTTCTTTACAATTACTTAACTATCCTCTAAAATGAACAATTCATTTAGGAACCAGATCGATATATTTTTTAAAATTATCGGCAGTCACCACATGACACAAAAACTCTTCCAATTTATAAACTAAAAAGGGAGAATCTAACAGCCATTCTTTTGTGGAAAATTATCTAGGTTTTGTCAAGCAATTGGGGGATCGCATTTAAGGAACATTAAAGGTTACATAATAATGTAGTTAAAAGTTTCTTGCGTTTTTCTTCATGGTAGTTGATCAGTCATTGTAAGAATTCAAGACAATTAACAAAATTTCTACCATGACTATCGCCATAGTCTTTAGCTTTCATTAAATTGGTGGGTAACCCTATAAGACAGCCACAATGATCTTCTTTTGGGCTCTGGCATGCAGCTTTGTCCCCTATCCACAAACTATGTAAAAGTTCATGCATCTTAATCAAATGAATAAGTACGAAAACTACCGACACAATTTCTACTGATAAGTAAAGTTTATTTCCGTGAATTAATGGTCCGTTAAACTCGATTAGTCGACTTTGAATTTGTTTGTTTTTGTGTCATAGTTTTTCTGATATTTTCACCAGTCTCGATTATAATCAAACAAAAACATATTTCATATTTATTAAAAAAAGTAGTTAATTTCATTAAATTATGTTATTTTTAATTAAAAATATGTATATTTTTTTCTAAATTATCTTACATTAGAGTTTGATATCAAACATTTTTTTACCTTATTAAATAAATAATATTTTGAAGAGAATCTCATTAAATAAGATATATATAATTGAAATTTTCTATATTTAAAATAAAAACTAATTTTTTTTGTTGTTGCTTATATTAGAGATGGAAGATAATATTATTTAGCATGCTGAAAAGTAGCTCAATCATTTTACATCTTATTAATGGTTTATTTATTACTAAATAAATAAAGTGTTCATTTTTCAATATTTTTAAAATACTAATATATCTAATTTTCTATTTAATTTTAAGTAATGGGAAAATTATTAGACTCAAACACCCCACCCACCCCCAAAAGTATTACTCAAACAAAAGTAGAACAAAACTTAGATGCTTCTCTTTAGATACTTTTAGCGTTGCTTTCAATCAAAACTAAAGTTTTACTATAGTAGTCTATGTAACAACTAAAGATTTGAATTGAAAAACAATGTAAGTTATCAAATTAAAATTCTAGTTATGATAGGAGAATATCAGACAAAAACATGAGTAATTGTATGCAAGTTTTAGCCGTAAAAATAGCCCATATATAGCCACAAATTTTCCATTCAATACTTGATTGTTTTATCGGGGTCCCACACTTAAGTGAAGATATATAGATGAGATGACGTTTAATGAGAGGATGAACTCCAAGCCAATATATATCTGGTGAAGTTTAAAGGACATAGAAATTAACATGATCAATTGCAACTCCGCTTATGATTCTCCATGAAATATCCAACTTTCTATATACAATACAGAGTCCGTGGGAACAATTGGTTAAGTTTGGTATGAAACATAATAGACATGGTTGCGTCCTGCACTTTTACCACTGACGGAATAATTATCCAAAACTAAAAAGGAATGAAATTAAGATTCTACCAGAAACATTTACCATACCTCATACATGGTCGAACGGCCCGTAATAAAATGTGCAAACTTCACTGTATTTATTATTCCCCGACTCAATAAATTTTTATACCGCTTAAACGGACGAAAGAGATTCAGTTTCCACATGAGGGCGCTTCAGTAACATCAAGTTCAAAAAAATTTCAGCTTAATAAATAACTTTAAAATTTAAGTTCTGAATATTCAGATGTGTTGATTTTTTAAGAAAGAATTATCATTGGTAATAATCTTATTTAATTTGAACAAACTTATCTAATGTGAAAAAAATAAAAAAATAAAATATATATATATATATATGACATCTTGATATAAAAAAGAGAGAGATATGAATTGAAATTTGAAGGGCATGTAGGTTAGTAGTAATTTATTGTGAATTGGGGGTGACACAGAAATGAGTAATGTCACGGCGAAGGGTTCGTTATTGCGTAGAAGCGACAAAAGGTTCAGAAAGAAGCAGGCCCAAAATTTACTCTCCTCACGCGAAACACGTCACTGGTGAGAGTTGCGCTCCGCCTCCGAATCTAATGCCTTCAACAAATCTTTCTGCCAATTGCCAAAGCCTATTTACTTACACTGTTGAGTTTTTCTTCATAGTGGAATGGTTATGGAATAGAGCACTTGCTTTGCACGAAAGGCTCAACAGCACGCTCCAACTGCAAAAACATTCATACTTCGTAAAAATTTATAATACTCATTAAATACTTTGGTGGGATTGTGGGAATAATTTTCACACGTAACCAGACGCATGACGTATTCATCGACAGATTTGATCAATGTATTTATAGATTAGGAATTTTTTCAATTCTATTTATGCTTATTGAATGTTCATTCTTTACTCTCTCTCTCTCTCTCTCTTTTTTTTTTTTTTTTTTTTTTACATTCACTTTTTATATGCGTATTTTTTTTATTCTTGTTTCATGTCCTACTATAACTTTATATATTTAACCTACTTGCATCCGTGTAAATAAGGTATAAAACTATAAAATGTGAAACATTTATTATTATGCAATCAAATCATATAAGCTCTAATATAACACTTTTTAATTTATAAATGTTTCACATTTTTTTAAGTCTTATATCTTATTTACAATCTGTGAATATAAAGTAATTGTTGGTACCATTTTCCAAATTTAATGATTTAACTTTTTATATTTACTTTTTCTTGTTACACTAACTTAAAAGATAAATTTTATTTTTTTAATTTTCAATTTTAATGGCAACAAATGATATATATTATTTTTTTTATCCATACGTGCTACAAGTCTAGAAAAAAATTCTGAAAACAAGTTTGTATTTTGAATATAACTTGTTTATTTTATTGAATATAACTTTATTTTATTTAAGTTTATATTGAATAAATCAACAAAACATATGAATATGTAAAATGAATTTTAAGGATAATTTTCTTACAAAATATTTTTAAGATATATAATATTTACTTTTTAGTTTTTTATATTTTTCTAAATTGTAAAATTTCTTTAAATAATACATTAGTTTTGAAACTAAGAATAATTTTAAAAATATAATAATACAAAATCTTCCTTATAATTCGTCTCAATCCTCTCCCTTGTCCACGTACGTACGTATGTTTCCCCTATGACAAAATAGGTTACGGGATATTTCGATAAACCAATTGGGAATTTAATTTCTCTAGAATTATGTTTTTGTCGATTGAATCTCTTTGGGATGAAAGAAGATATATAGATGGATAGAGAGGATTAATATTAAGGTTGACGAAGGATGCATGATAAATACTTGGAGTGGTTTTATATAAAAAAACATGGGCAAAAAGTAGGGCAGAGAATACCTTAGCCACCCTTCCATCCTCTTCAACACGATTCCATCACTCATTCAACAATGTACTCGTTCTTCTTCTTCTTCTTCAATATTCCTTAATGCCACTGCTACTGTTAACACATGTTGTATATCTTTCGTTCAAGGCTTAATAACACTGTTCATTGGATCGAGACCCACCAATGTACATGAAGAGCAACCCTATAAGCAAGATAGTAAAATTTAAGTGAAAGAAGATGAGGGAAGGTCTAAGCCTTTCATCCATGCATGTTGTACGTACGCCCACCAGATAAATTGACATGAGGTTAGTTTACTCGCTACTTATAATGTTGATAGAATTATTTGTTTAGATTTTAATTCGACCAAACAAATATCTAATAAATGTATGAGATACATTCAAGATTACCTTTTGGCGGTATTATTAAATATTTATACGATCAATTGAGTTAAATTTATTACTCTTAATTAAATTTTACTAAATTAATTATTAAATTACAATTTACAAATTATTGTTGAGTAGATCACGTTAAGAAAAGTTTAAAACTAGTTGAAACTTCACCAAATAAAATAAATTTACTTTAACGGGGTACTTTTTATAAATATAAGTAACTGTTGAGTATATATGATTATATAATTACAAATGTTTGATTTATCTAAAATTTGAAGTATATGATGAATGAAATGAATAAATATCAAAATATTAAACGGTTGAGTTTATAAAATATAACACACAAATATAAAGATTTTGGAAGAAAATAACTTCATCATAGGTTATTTATAGAGTAATTTAATCTCTCTCTCGATAATCTTACAAAGGTTACTTATGAAGGATTAAATTCTACAAAATTAACCAATTATTACATATTTTAATAATTTTTAAAAATGAATGAATAGTATATAATAATTAGTATCAATTATACTGACATAATTAAATTTGTTATATATATATATATATATATGAATATAATATAAATAATATCGATAATAATATAATATCCTATTATACATAATATTATTTTACCAAATTAATAAAATTTATTATTTTTATATAATTATTGATAAATGTATAATTGTAAAGTGTAACCCACACTTCTCTGAAAAATACATCAATTTTAAAAAATCTCGTCAAAATTATTTATATGCTAGATCGAGATAGTAGGATAATACAAATCCTTTTTTTTTTTTTCAATATAAGACAAATACTAAAGATCCCTATCTCTCATGTCAAAGGGCCCGTATCAGTTCCTTTTAGCAAAATTGGAAATCTATTACATTCCATCCCCATACAGAGGCCGAAAAGAATAAAAAAAATATGACTACCCTCCAAAGGCCAGAATCAGTTAATAATACAGGGAAATTTGAGGCATCGAAATTAATAAAGTTGGAAGTGATATTTGAAATTTTGTTTCAAAAAATCATTTCCCCTTTTTTTTCTTATTTTCTTTTCAATAAAATAAAAAATATTATTATCAATGAATAATAGATGTAGTGTCTAAAAAAATAACTTACAATTACTAAAGGTATTAATTGTTTTTCTATTAAGCTGGTCATTGAATTGAGTACATAAATTCATACCGCTAAATCTATTTCAAATTCACCTTACTAAATTTTTTCTCCATCAATTTTCTCAAACTATATCCATGTCTCTCAAACAATTATGCTAATTAACATTCATAGCATCGAAACGGGTAGTGTGGCGTAAATTAAAAATTAGTTGCTCACCAATCTTGTTCGTACTTGGCGATAGGTATGCCAACCGAAACAACATCATAAAACAAGCAGTTAAACATAGCAATACGGGATAGATAAATGGGTCTCGTTTTTTATGGAGATAGTGGGGATTTTGCTGGGTTGTTCTGTTGTGTTCGGTGGAACCACCATTGCAATCTTAATGCTGGATCTTGTACCATGGTTCTTTAATTGTTTTCAACTTATTAGAGATTATGTGCCTGGGGAAACCCCAGCAATAAGATGTGTTGTTAGTACTTTGAGTAGTTCTCATAAATCGAATCCATTTAATGTAAATCATATAAATCAATTTGAGAATTAAAACTAAACTAAAAAATCTCTCAGTGAATTTGATTAAACTTTTATATATTTTTATAATATATACTCCATTATTTTAATGTGTTTATAAATTTAGTAGTTTTGAATTAATTTGAAAACGGTTCTTACCCGTATTTTTTAAAATTATATGATTTTTTTTGTTTTTATATAAAACAAATTTTAATAAAAATGTATATAAATGTAAAACATACCATTATTTTATTGAGTGTTGTGATTACTGATTAGTATATTGTTTTTCAAATTATGACAGTTATTCTATTCGTGGATAATTTTTATGTATTAAGATAATATTTCAAATAACATTAACAAAATAAAATAAAAATTCATCAAGAAATTAAAACATTCAATTTAATTCAAATAGTTTTTATATTTAACTGAATTAAATCTTATCTGATATTATATTTAAATTGGATGAATATTCACTTAGAAAACGATCTAAAATGAACACTCTTGCTGCATGCTATTGGAAATTTGGCATAGCTTCCCCTACGTGATTGGATTCGAGTGTAGGAGTGTAGGCCCCTTTTATTTCTTTGGGCCCTTGACCATGTTGGACTGTATGGGAAAACGATGTCCTTTGAAATTTGGGATGGTCATAAGGATGGGATCCATTATTGGCGAATCGATCGCAAAGTAGCAAACTTATACCTACATGATGTACATTAAGTAAACCGAAAGAAAAAATGTTAGTAGTATAAAGTATTTAGAAATTTTAGCAATTTAATTTATGTTGAAAAATTTAGTTGATTATTTCTAGTGGAGACTTCTCTTTTAACTATCTATCTCTTTCAATGTATATATAGACATTAAATGAATAAAAAATTATAAAAATATGAAAAAATGCACTACGTGACATACATATAGACATTAAATGAATAAAAAATAATAAAAATATGAAAAAATGCGTCTACGTGACATACTAGCACACTAGTTTTCTACTTGTATTGTCTTCTTTGTCAAACGCTTATACTTGTTTTTGCAGTCCAGACAACTTGGGAAATTGAATGAAACCGGAAATAGCGTATAGCAAACGACACAATGGTTAGTTGACCACCATTCTTTTTTCCTGAGCCAACGCAAAAGATGAGTCACCCCTCACGTGAATAAATAATATCATATATAGCTCGGTTTCGCAATCCACAAGGAACCAAAACCAGGTAAATTCATATGATTTGATATGATAACATGTAACAGAATATAAAATTATTTAATTCGTGTAATTTTTGGCATTACCTCGCGTTAGTATCTGCTTGGTGGTTTATCAGATTATTATATGTTCCGTGGTATATTCTATGCTTCACAAAATGAGACAGGTTAATTAATTTCTCCTAAAAAACTCAACAATAATTGAGTTGCCTTGCAAAGAGTACAATATCAATTTTATTTCTGATTCCATTTCAAGTACAGAAAATACCACTGATACTATTGATACTCAGCATCAAGATCTGCATTGACATATTGATTATGACACTTACCACAAGTAAACAACTCTCCTACATACACCACACGAAACCAGAACCAGAATATTCTATGTCTACATGTTAAAAGATTTTTTATTAGGAAAAGCTTCTTCACTCATGGTTCTTCATTCCCAATACTGTTCTCTGTAATTATGTTTCATGCAGTCTTAAGCTTCAGATATAATTGAAATGCTATGGCTAGACATGAGTGGGAGTTGCATTCGGAGGTGTTTGTGCTGAAGCCACACGCTTTCCTCTCTCGGATCGGCTATTCTCAGCAAACTTGAGACTTTGCTGATGCAAGCCTTTCTGCCTCTCTTCCTCATTCCATTCAGAGGTGTAATAGAATTCTTCAGTGAATTTGTTGACATCTTTTGAGGGTGGTAGGAACATACTACCCCACTGTGGAAAATGAACAACACTCACAGGAAGAGTGCAAGCTACTATCATCGCACCCATCAAGGAGAGACCTGTGGCAGTGGAGAATTTGGATGTTGAAAAGAAGACCAATTGGGTGAGGCCAGACCCAAAATTCCCACCTGCACCAGTGAGACCTGATATGATCCCCAATGACCTTCTTGAGATGAAAGGAATGATGCCAAAAGTTGCACCACATGCAGCTTGAGCTCCTATAGAGAACAGGATCATAGCCAAAATAGCAATAGGAAGAGAATTGGCTCGGCCAAGCCAAATACAGAAAACCCCTCCTAATGTTTGGAGGATCCAAAGGGTCCAGAGTCTTCCCCTCATGCCAAACAACCTGGCTGCAACATCAGAAGCATATCCACCAAGGGGTCGAGCAACTAAGTTTGCCATTCCAAATGAAGCAGCAATGATTCCAGCAGTGTGCAGCTTCAGATTAAACCTGTTCCACATTAATTCATTATGTAAGGTTGAAAGCACCAAGATTAATTAAATTAATGCAAATAATATTTGTGATGCCTTTGAGCTGAACTAACCTGTCATAGAAATACTCAGCAATGACATTGTCAGTTGTCAATTCAACTCCCATTGAGTACCCATAGAGGAGGGCAAAAATCCATGTCCTGTAATTTGTTATGGCATACCATAGCACCTGAACAAAAAATTGAAATTCATTATTTAATTCTAGATTTTTTTTTCTCTCCCCAAAAAAATCACTTGATGGAAAAGTCAGACATAAAAATAAGAATAAAATAATTCATACACTCATAAAGATTCTTTACACTGTTATTCAATTGCTAACTATTATATATGGATGCGGTTTGTGTAAATTTTTTTATATTAATTAAATTCTATAAATAACATATTAAAGTCTAATGATTATGCATTGAGAGTGAAAAATAATTCTATAATATCATTCAATTACAAATAATTATTAATATGAATTTTAAAATATTTGTTATAAAAGTCAATTAACTTATTCTATAGTGAAATTATTTTACAATTTCGGTGCTTAATGAGTAGGTTGTTTTTCAACATATTATCTATGTTCTCAAAGAATTAATACACAAATCAAGAGTAAAGAGATCACTAACCTTGGAAAAGTTGTCTTTAGCTACATCACCCTTCTTCTGCAAGGCCGCAAGGTTTCCATCAGGCAAGTCTTGGCCTAGAGTTAGGACAAGGATCCCCATGATGACATGCATGAAACCCGGAACAAAGAAGGCAATCCTCCAAGCAGTGAAAGGAGTAGCCCCAGCTCTTCTTATAAGCTCATTCACCAAAGGCATTATGAGCTGAGTGGCTCCACCACCCATGTTCCCCCACCCCGCAGCAGTCCCATTCGCAAGCCCTATAATCTTACTGTTGAACATCGTGCTCATCCAGTACTGGCATGACACGAACGTTGCCAACGAGAACCCTATCAAGAACCGAACCACTATATACCCAGCAGCATCTTTTACAAAGGACATGCAGAACACGGTTGGTGCGGAGAGCATGATGAGGAAGGCACAGCCATAGCGTGGACCTAATAGGTCACAGACCGCACCCATTGCAAGCCTAGAGAAGATGCTTCCGGAGACAGAAGCAACCCCGGCGTTTCCAATGTCGCTTTTGGTGAGGTTAAGGTTGTCGCGGATGATGGGGACAAGAGGGGCTGCTGCGAAGGTCGAGACGAAGCAGGTGAAGAAGGAGATCCAAGAAAGGTGGAAGGTTCTCATGTGGGGATTGGCCATGGAGAAGAGTTTGAAAACCTTGGCTTTGTGTTCTGAGTCTACTGGGAGAGCAAATTTTGCTGTGGTGTCTGTGGGGACAATTGGAGAAGCAACTGAGGCTGCGAATGTTTGTTCTCTTCCTGTTACTCCATGCATGGAGCTTCCAGGAGAACCCTCAATCTCAGCCATTTGATCTTAATAACTGGAACATTAACCACAGAGAACTAAGCAAGACGATTAAAGTAGCAAGAGATAGAAAAGGAAGAAAGTGTTGGTGTTTGTGAAGGGTGTGCATGTGTTTTTATAGTAGGGGTAGGCGTTTACTAAGTACGGCAGAATCCGTAAAATAACTAAAATTCAGTTTTTAAGCCTAATTTTTTTTATTTACTATTAATTTTTATAAATCAAATAGATCTCATACGTTGACAAAAAAAAAAATGTATGTTATCAAAAAAGGCATATTATATTACTCAGTCTATCATATAATATTTTTGTTAATTTTATTTTATACTTTACTCTTTATGATCAATCCTGTGTACCAGTATATATGCTAAAAGCCAAGTGGATTCCCAAGGGCCGTGGAGGTTTAAACAAAGTATATTCAGTAATCCATTTCGCCGCATATACACAATGGAACGGGTAAAAGACTAATGGTATATCCCAAAGGCAAAGAATCTTAATTATCATACTGAATCCAATTTAATTAATTACCAGTTATTATCTTATTTAAATAAAAACTTCCCTGCTGCTACACGCCTGTGCTGTGCATGTTTTCATTGGAGTTCATTATCCACGTAGTAGCTGTAAATTTGAAGTAACCGACCAGGCCTATTAAAATCATAAGATGATACTTATTATATAATTGAACATTCAGGTTTATAAAACCTGTATTACATATATAAAATTAAATTATGGATCTTGTTTAGATACAAGTTAGAAGTGTTTTTAAGAATTTTTTTATTAAAAATATAGTGTTTTTTAGTAGAAAAACTCTTAAAAATATTCTTAATTTTTTATCCAAACATGTTCTATATATATACTGTTTACTTTTAAAGTTTATATGTCACAACCTGTTAAACCCATGGTAATCTAGTAAAGTATAAGAGGGAAACACATTAATTCAAAACTTAATAATTATATGATTCAAAACTTAATAATATGTATTTATTGTTTCTTTAATTTGGTCCGAGTTAGGCAGCACAATGCTTCTCATGAGCCCTTTATTTGGTCTTTGGATAGTTGTTCCAGTTGACTAGTTGTTTGATTCCACGTCCAATAGGCAAAAACGCATGTAAAGGACGTTGAAATCCAAATCAACTAATACTACTACTTATAGCTTCTCTCTAAACGTGAGAATAAAACACAAGTTTTTTTTTTTTACAGTATAACCTAATTAATAAAATGTTATGTTTATAATAAGTTTATTTTGACTTTTATAATAATATTTTAAAAGTCAATGGTAATTGTTATTAAATTATAGTATCAAACTTTTACGCAATTAATTAATCTTTAAAAAAAGTTAATGATTTAATTTTACAATTAATTTCAAATTTAATAATCACATACTTAATTTTATCCCAGTTTTCAATCTGATATACTTTATTTTTCTGGATTATTCCGCGCAATACCTGAAATGCAAATTGACGTTCCTTTTCCATATAGTATCTTTTTCATATAGTATGTAATATCCTTTGGCTGAATTTAATGATTATTTCAAAAAGTCGTGCATGTTCTTTGTCGGCATTATATCAAAATTATTATTAATTTGACTTAAAAATGGGCTCCCTTTTACAATATCCATATGTTTGGCAAGTTGTATAATTAGAACGCCACTCAGTAGCTAACTTGATTAAAAATGGACCTTTAAAAAGCTACACTACACAACATGCAGGTCAATCAATTATAGACATAGTGGCTTTCACATAAATCATATATACAGATGTTCTAACATAAATATCATCATATAATGTGTACTTTCACTTACTCATCAGGATTACTTGTAATCTCAATCCATTTTATTGTTGTCATCATGTCGACTGTTGACTCCAATATATAAATATATATATTATGGAAATGAAAAAGTCTCAACCAATGCAAATCAATAATCAAATTGGTAATCAGGTAGCCAGGTCATATAGACTTGTGTTTATATTAATAGATTAAAATTAGTATAAACAAGTCTTGTACGTATTGTGTGTCTCTCTTAGCTCTGTAATAGAAATTTGCAGCAATTGATGGCAACAGAAACAATATCATAGAGACCCAGCTTACCCTTTCACTATCTCTTAGAGTTGTTCCGCCGCGGATATTGTTCCTTACCACCCACATGAGGAAGCGTAGACTTTTTTGTGCTACTTTTTAAATGGCTGTTTGGTGTGTTCACAATAATAATAATAAATGATCTTCTTAATTAATGCTTTTAGAATATTAGTTAAGAAATTAAAAAGAAAAAATATTTATTGTATAAATTATAGAAGAGCATAAAAAAATCATGCATAACATAAATTTTCATCTCTCAATAAAAATATTACTTTAAGTTCCTTAATAAATCTTCTTAAGACACTGTTTAACATTTAACTAATAATAATCATACTATCGCTTTTTTGTTCTCACATTAGTTGAATATAAGAGCTTTTCGATTTTATAAGAACTTGTATTTATCATGTTAATGTAAAAAAGATACTAGTGTTGTGGTGGTACAATAGAATTCCTTTCTGTTTTTTAGCATTGACTTACACGAATTTGATTTTTTTTAAGATGCAGAATGTACTTTAAAAGATAATAAAAAATTTGTTAGTTGAAAATTAATAATTGAGATTATTATAAAAATATGTGAATAGGTAAAATGATTATGAAGTTTCTAAAACTAAAATATATTAATATTTTAGTATTTATTGAACTTTATCTTATTAATCAAATATACTTTATATTTTAAATGTGGATAGGAAATCCTAATTATATAGATAAGAAAGAAATAAAGAGAATAAATATTAGGAAGTGCTTTCAAGAAAATAAGGTTAGGTTTGACTAAATTTATTATCCAATTCAATCTTATATGATTGAGTTGAATTTTTCTTTTCTTCTTTTGTTATCAAATTCGATCCAATCATAAATGGGTTAGTTTGAATTGGATCAATAAAGTATGAACATTTAAATTTATTTTAAATTTTCTAAAAAATAGTTTTTTAATATCAAAATTAAACATTTAAACACTACTAACCCGAACGTAAATTTGTATCACCAGTCATGATATCAGTTATTATCAAAGAGGATAAAACGTTTGTCAAGCTTGAATCGTATAATAGATATCATATACAAGTAGTAATTCTTTTAAATTTTGAATAGGATAAGAAAACATGTTTTGCATAGGATGCCATAAAAAATCTTTAAAAGCCTTGATAACCAATTCAGAATCACATTCCAACCAGAATTTACACCAACCTTTTTCTTTTATAATTTCCAAGGCCTAATAACAGCAAAAACTCCGCGAACAGCACTGTACATCTTGTACAGAACAATGTCCATAACAACAGGTTCTATAATTTTGGGGCTTTTTGAGTGGCGTACAGTTTTACAATAGGTTCATAGTAAATCTTGTACAGAACAATGTTGTATTCCCGGGTGATTACATATAAATATATGATATCTGCTTTGCATTTTTAAAAAAAAAAAATACACGAGTCCACCAATGATTATAGGATAAATGATAATAATGATTAATTTTTATATATTTCTAAAACATTATATTGTTAATTATTATAGATTATTTTATATATTACTTTTAAAAAAGTTATTGTAAAAGATAATTTAACTATTTTGAAATAATTTATGATTGGACAATGTGAGATTACATGTATTATTTCTGATATTAATTTAATATTAGAATGTCATATTTTTTATTAATCAATAATTGATTGATTTTGTAATTAATACTGATTCCTTTTTCCATATTTTAAATAATACAAGTTTTTATCTACATTAACACATACAATAAATAATTCTTAAAAACAATAATAATGAAAATGTTTAGTTTTAGACATGTAATTTAATATTTTAATTAAATCAATGATAATAGCTTAGATATCACCAATAATTGCATAAGCATGCTCAGTTGCAGACATGTAGTTTAGTAAATAACACAGAGCATCCATCATACACTTATTTAATGTATTACTGTTTTTTTACTGCTGTTAACTTAACGAAGTAATTAGTTGACTATTTTAAATCACTATATATATATATTCAAATGATATAACTAACTTTTGTATATTAATTTACACATCGGCATGCTTTTTTTAGTCATTGACCTACAAGTTTTCCAAAGTTTTAAACTTATTAAAACCATTCAAAGTACGTGTCCCGTGACACGGTATATACTATTGATTAGTGGATAAGCTCTCAGCTTCATGTAGTCCGTACTCTTGTTCTAGTTCCGTAACTATATATTAATAAGACATAAAGTCAAAGAAAAAGGTCCTAATTGGAAAAACACAACCAGCTTCTTGACACGTTCGCATACATTGTTTGGTCAGCCATGATAAAATTGACTTTAAATTAAGTTGATTTTATAACATTAAATTATATTAGGTTAAAGCTGATTTGAAGCAAAAGTAGTTTACGTTTAAATGTTTTTATTTTAAAAAAAGTTATTGGTAAAATCCAATTTTGATTCAACACAAAAATTTCAACTCTAAAGTTTAGAAACAAATTTTCAAAACCAGCAAACATATGAATATTATTTAAATCAAGTTAGTTGGTATTTCAACATGGTTTTTTTTTTTTTTTTAGATAACACGTTAGTTAGTATTCAACATGGTTTTAGATTATCTAACCTGAATTCTAATGTATATATGCAAGTATTTCAAAAGGCTAAAATTTTACTTTTACATTGTTTGGTTTTACATGCTATATCATGTCTTTATATATCATTATTTGTTTTTAATAAGCTTCTAAATAAGTTAATAAAGGCTCGGGCTCACGTGCATGAGATAGGGACACGTGAATTTAGTGTGTTTGAATTAGATTTATAGTGAAAAATAATCAATTATTTTTTCATGATGAAAATAAAGCAACAAATAATTGCTTCTATCACCATACTTTGGAGGAGTAGAATTGATTCATGATGTTATCTAAACACATTATTAGTGTATACAAACCTTCAATTTGTTCATCTTGTGTACATTGACTGTGTTTTATTGGGCCTTATTGATTTTTTTGCACGAATTAATTTATGCTTATCCAAAATTTAGGCAGAAATTTAATTTTTTAAGTAGAAATTGTTTATACAAACATACTAAAATGACAGAGAAAACTGCATATTTTATTAAAATTCAAATGATTATAAATATGAAGATATAATTGTCAGTTCATCCAGGGCATAAAAAATCTGATGACTGACCTGACTGTATTAGATGAAAGAACATTACGTATTGAATTGTTATATATGAATAATTAAATAACATTGCTCATTTATACATTGCTTATATGTTTATCCTTTTGTCTCTTTAATTAAAAAATGATAAATCCGTCGGGAGAAATAAAAGCACTTTCATGGCACAACATTCTTTTTTTAAAGTGCAGTTTTTCCTTGTTCAATAAAAACAATTTTCTTGATGTGGAACACTTGATGGTCTGTTTGGGTAAATTTTTCTAGAAGCACTTCTAGTAGAAGAAAATAAGAGTAAAAAGATGAGATGAGCTTCTCCATAAATAAAAATAAGCTCTCCATTAATTAATTTGTAGAAGCTCACCAATGTAGTTTTTTTAAAAGATGAGATGACATCTATAAATTAACTAATGAAATACTTATTTTAGCTTATGGAAAACTCATTTCATTTTTTTCTTCTTACTTTTCTCTTTTAGAAGTGCTTCTAGAGAAGCTAATATCCAAACAGACCCGAAGTGTGTTGATTTACAAATTTTCGATACTTTCATTTCTTCTACAATTATAAGGATCACGGAGTAGTGCTGAAGTGTGAGAAAGAGCGAATGAGGTGAAACAGTGAGGTTGAGAGGTGAGATCGAGAATTCGGGATGGAGGGAGCATAACAACGAGGGGAATAGGACATGAAGACGAAGTGGTGCTATTTATGGTCTGTGTAATTTGGTTTAATTTGGATTTTGCTTTTAAGACTTAGAGCTGTTCACATAAACTTAAATGATAAAGATGAGATGAAAATGAAAGATACCAAAATTATTTTGAAATTCATAAACAAAATATTTTAAAGAAAACCTATATAAATAATTTTGAAGAAAAACAAGTACACATATGATGAAGATGAGAAAGTGATAAAAATCTAGAAAAATTTTTAGGCTTGAAAACAACTTGTACCTTCTTCATTCAAACTACACATATTTATATTACAAGGAAAACATTCTTGGTCCAAAAATATAAGATTACACAATCTAAAAGATAAAATTACACAATCTACTAGACCATATAAAATTTCACAAGTGACTCTTATATCATATATAGAGAATCTAGCAACAGTTAAAACATTCATAGTAGAAATATTTGTCGACAATTTGTCGTCTTCTTGCCGACACTTCTAATTGGTTATCTTGTCTTGTCATCCTTTAATCAATTGAAATAATCCAACATTTCCTTATTTTTTTAGATAAGGATTGGATTGAGTACTGCTCCCTTCATCTTTTAATTTTAATGACTTATTGCTGGAAGGTTCTCCCAAAGTCTTCATCTTTATCAATCTTTCTTGGAATTCTTCTTTAGAGATTGTTGTAACCAATTCTGCCATTATCTGTTTCTTTTCATCTAAGAATAAGACTTCTTTATCTATATGAGAATCTTCTTGAGGTCTTGAGATTTTATTTGCTTTTGCCCAATTAATAATTTTCTCTCTACTAACCAAGTTTATATCAAATTTTTTCCACCATTTAACTTTAACCTATCTTGATAATAAACAAATATTGGTAACTTCATCTAGTCTTGAGAAAGTGTATGTCCAAGTCATTATCCATGTAATCTCTTGCGAGGCTATAAATGATATGAACCGATATCCTTGCACAAAGGTAGTTAGCTCTTTGAAAAACATATAAATATTCTCTATTTCTTGTGGGAAGAGACTCCTGATTGGTCCGAAATCCTAAAATCATTTGATGAACCATTTGGAAAATTTTAAAGAAATTCCTTTTTTGAACCAAATAAACGATGAATGTTTATCAGGTCTAAAATATATCATCTTGTACCAAGCATCCATACAATCATAATAATTATATTCTTGAGGATTAAAGACTCTTGAAAACTTTTTAGGAACAAATAAGGGTTTATTTTTGGCCGAGATAGCATAGAGTATTATTCTTAGTGTTTATTGTTATTATACTTAATATCTTTCTTAGATAACTGAGAGTGTAAGACCTTTGGTTTAGCTCAGATATGGAAAGAGGTGGTCTCGTAACAGCAACCCAATCTATAAATAAAATAGCAATATAGTTAGGAGTCTAAGTGATTTAGGGAAAAGTAATAAAGATAAACAAATAGCAATAAGAAATACTCAAGACAATACTTTGACATCAAGAGTTAATAAAGAAATGGAAATACAAATAGCAGAAATAGAGAAATCTTTAGATAATTGGTCGATGCCTATAATAAAAAAGAATGAAGTTTATAAATAATAAAATATCTTTTCTAATATTAGAGATGAAATACATGTTTTAGAATATAGTTATCCAGGAACATATCATAATAAAGTAATAAATCTTTTAGAGCAATGTGTACAAGATGAACATATAAGAAAAGGATATAATTTTATCCATTTAGGATTAATACAGGTAGCAACAAAATCTAATTATAGATTAGGAATAAATAGTCCAATATTACTATTATTAAGAGACATTAGACTTAAAAAATTTAATGACTCAATAATTGCAATATTAGAAAGTAATCTACATGATGACCCCACCTTTTTTAATTGTTTTCCTAATTTTTCCATGAATCTAAATAATGAATTTATTGGTAAAGCTATAAAATTACATGTTAAATTGCGAGATGAAATAATACAAGAAGCCTATGGTGCAATACAAATAATTTTTAGAATATATTATAACGTAACTAAAATAGACTATAATTTTAGAGCTTTAACATCATTGCCTAAAGATGAAACAATATTAATAGAAGCCAATCTTAAAAAATCTGCAGTACAAGTACCTAAAAAATTAAGACATGAAGATATAATAAACAAAATACTAGAAGAATGGTTAATAGAAGATGCGATGCCAGAACCTAGAATATATAATACCCAAGTTAGAGAAATTATTGAAGGTCCTAATATTAGATTAAAAATGAACAGATCAACATCATTAAAAATAGATGAGCCACACATAATATATAAAGGACAACCTTCAAGACATTCTGGTAGTGGATCTAGAATAGATTTAGATTTGACATGGCTAGATAATAGTAATCCAAAGGTCTTTGTCTATTTATCAAAGGACAAAGGCATCTCCACAATATTCTCGTACTAGATCACAAGTATTAAATACTTTATCTAGAGAAACTACTTTTCAAATAGATAAAGAATGGATTAGAAAAGATTTTATGCAAAAATATGATAGGGATTATAGCAAATGGTATTTTTCCACATAAAATAAAGAAGAAATAGAAAATTTTAGAAAAGATTATTATAATTATATGGAACAAAATGAAATTAATATATATTTCTTTGATTGGTTTTTTAATATACAAAGAAAAACAATAAGACCAATAACTAAAACAGTTACAACATGGAAAACTATAGATGACAAAATAATAGAATCAGAATATCCTTCTCATAAAAGAGTAAAATTACAATTAACTAAAGATCTAGAAGTAGAAGCATATCCTTTTAAAGATGTTATAGAAGAAAATAAAATAATAGAAATAAAAGATATAAGAAAAATACATCATCAATTAAATTATTCTAATATCATGTTAAATACTATGTCAACACATTTAGGTAGAATAGAGAATCAAAATAATGGGGCTAGTACTTCAGCAACTAAATCATTAATAAGACCTATAGATAAACCTATATACAAAATAATGAATGTACCTCAAAAGGATTAGACACAATAAGATTAGGAAATCAAACAGAAATTAAAATAGAAGAAATTAGAAAGAATTTAGAAAAACTAAGTATAGAAAAATTTACAATAAATACTTTACAAGAGGATGACTTAGAAATCAATAAATTAAGAAGAAATTTAAATCCTTATCCTAAACTTAGAAATTATTATCCAAGACCCACCCAGCTGATGTTCAATATGAGGAACGTGGAGATTTGCGTCAAATTGTTTGCTCTAGAACAGAAATAGCAGAATGGAATATAAATGGAATGAGTGAACAACAAATTTTAGATTTTACTTGCCAAATGACTATGGCTGCCACAACCTACAAAACCAAACGAGTATATGATAGAAATACTGCTATAGCTATAATACAAGGATTTACTGGCCAATTAAAAGGATGGTGGGATAATCTTTGCACAGAAAGTGAGAGAAATATGATATCGAATAATGTAAAATCTGAAAACCAAGAAGAAGATGCAGTAGCTACACTTATTTATTCTATAATCCAAAATTTTATAGGAGATCCAAACGTTTTTAAAGAAAGGGTAGGAAATCAATTAACTAATTTATATTGTCTATAGTTTGTATAAATATACATTTTTATCTAAGGTGACTATGAGAGAAGATGGTTATGCATGATTTTGGAAGGAAAAATTTATAGCCGAATTATCCAAACTTTTTGCTGAAAAGGTTAGGATAAATCTAGAAAGACATTTCCAAAAATCGGTAGCTTATGATAGGTTAACATATGGTCAAATCCATAATATTATAGTAGAAATCGGAATACAAGTTTGTACTAATTTTAAATTACAAAGTAAAATGCGAAAAGAAAATATGACAAATAAACAAGAGTTAAGAACGTTTTTTCATCAATATGAAATAGAAATAATAAGAGTTCCTAGTGCCCAACATAAAAAGGAATATATGAGACCTATAAGAGAATATAAATACAAAAATAAGAAAAAAAATAATAATTAGAATGATTTAATAATTATAAACCTAATGAGATAGGTATTTTATGATCTTTCATGAACTATTTCTTAGGATATAAAATATATCAAGGAACTATAACTCTGAGATTAAGATTAATTATACAGGGTTTTATGTCATGAAGGCCTCTGAAGTAGATAAGGGTGCTCCAAGATTAGTAATTAATTATAAACCTCTTAATAAAGTATTAAAATGGATTAGATACATATTACCTAATAAGAATGATTAAATAAAAGATTAAATAATTCATCTATATTTTCCAAATTTGATATGAAGTCAAGATATTATCAAATTTATGTAAGGGAGGAAGATAAGTATAAAATCGCCTTTGTAGTTCCTTTTGGACATTATGAATGGAATGTAATGCCTCAAGGATTACAAAAATGCACCAAGGGAATATCAAAATATAATGAATGATATATTTTATAAATATTCAAATTTCACTATAGTATATCTAGATGATATATCAGTATTTTCTAAAACACTAAATTAACATATAGAACATTTAGAAAAATTTATTAATATAATAAAAGAAAATGGTTTAGAAGTTTCTAAAAGAAAAATAAAAATATTTGAAACAAAAATTAGATTTTTAGGATATAAAATATATCAAGGAACCATAACTCCGATTCAATGATCAATAGAACTTATTGAAAAATTTCTTGATGAGATAAAAGATAAAATTCAACTACAAAGATTTTTTGGATGTATAAATTATATAACAGACTTTATTCTCAATATTATAATAATTTGTGCACCTTTATATGAAAGATTAAAGAAAACTCCCCCTATATGGTTAGAAGAAATGACTAGGACTGTAAACGAAATAAAGAAGATAGCTAATAAACTTCCTCGTTTAGGAATCCCAGATCCAAATGCTTTTCTTATAGTAGAAACAAATGCTTCAAAGATAGGGTACGGAGGAATTCTTAAGCAGAAAATAAATCAAGAGTCACCCGAACAAATTGTCAAGTATCATTCGGGTATCTGGCATCCAACTCAACAGAAATATTCTACTGTAAAAAAAAAGAGATACTTTCACTCGTATTACGTTTACAAAATTTTCAAGATGATTTATTTAATAAATTTTTTTTGATAAGAACTGATTGTAAAACAACACCTTCTGTTTTACAAAAAGATGTTAAAAATTTGGTTTCTAAACATATTTTTACTAGATGACAATCTTTATTATCATGTTTTGATTTTGAAATTGAGCATATAAAAGGAAAAACAAATTATTTACCCGATTTTTTAACCAAAGAATTCTTACCGGGCTCAACATGAGCAAGAAAATTAAGAGTTTAGAATTCAAAATGGATAGAGATCAATATGGTCCTACTGGGAACAAATAAAGAGAAACAGTCAATACAGGCTTCGCCCCTACTGGTACTTCCAGGATGGAAATTAGTCCTAATATCAAACCTTATACAAATACTACCATTAGATCACATACTACCTTGGCAGAAATAGTTAAAAATAATCCTATAACCCAGACTTCAAGACCACTACCACCGATAGGATCAATACCTAGACCCTTAATAGTTACCAATAAATATCAACCCCTTCAATATTTCAATACTTTAGTAGGTCCTAGAGATTTTCAAAAATCATATTCTCCTTCACCCATACCTTCTACTTTCAAAACCAATACAAAAAATGATCCTGATTATATAGAAAAAAGAAGAAGTTATACTCATATTAGTAGCAGATAAACCCTGGTTAAAAATAAATCATGTTGAATTAGCCAATAAATTATTTCCTGAGAACATCTAATACCCTGTTACTCATGAACTCAAAGATAGAACCTTTTATGAGTTTATTCTAGTTGATACTAATTCCATAGAAATAAAGCATAACAAAGATAAAGGAGTAATTCTCCAAAATAAAAATCATAAATATTTTATCAAATCAAGATTGGGGACAACCCTTATTTGTTCCTAAAAAGTTTTCAAGAGTCTTTAATCCTCAAGAATATAATTATTATGATTATATGGATGCTTGGTACAAGATGATATATTTTAGACCTGATAAAAATTCATGGTTTATTTGGTTTAAAAGAGGAATTTCTTTAAAATTTTCCAAATGGTTCATCAAATGATTTTGGGATTTCGGACCAACCAGGAGTCTCTTGCCACAAGAAATCGAGAATGTTTATATGTTTTTCAAAGAGCTGACTACCTTTGTGCAAGGATATCAGTTCATATCATTTATAGCCTCGCAAGGGATTACATGGATAATGACTTGGAAATACACCTTCTCAAGACTAGATGAAGTTATTGATATTTGTTTATTATCAAGATAGGTTAAAGTTAAATGGTGGAAAAAATTTGATATAAACTTGGTTAGTAGAGAGAAAATTATTAATTGGGCAAAAGCAAATAAAATCTCAAGACCTCAAGAAGATTCTCAAATAGATAAAGAAGTCTTATTCTTAGTTGAAAAGAAACAAATAATGGCAGAACTCGCTACAACAACCTCTCAAGAAGAATTCCAAGAAAGATTGATAAAGATGAAGACTTTGGGAGGACCTTCCATCAATAAGTCATTAAAATTAAAAGATGAAGGGAGTAGTACTCAATCCAATCCTTATCTAAAAAATAAGGAAATGTTGGATTACTTCAACATAGAAGATTTATCCGATTAAAGGATGACAAGACAAGATAACCAATTAAAAATGTTGGCAAGAAGACGACAAAATTGTCGACAGATATTTCTATTATGAGTGTTTTATAAATGTTGTTAGATTCTTTATATCTAAGATAAGGGTCACTTGTAAAATTTTATATGGTCCAGTAGATTGTGTAATCTTATCTTTTAGAATCAGGAATCCTTTTATTGTAATATAAATAGGTATAATTTGAATAAAGAAGACACGAGTTATTTTCAAGCCTAAAAATTTCTCTAGATTTCAATCACTTTCTCATATTTCTTTATGTACTTGTTCTTCTTCAAAATTATTTAAGTAAGTTTTTTTTAAAATGTTTTGTTTATAAATTTCTAAATAATTTTATTATCTTTCATCTCGTACTTATCATATTTATATATATATATATATATATATATATATATATCAGTAGTGTGCCAAAAACGAGATAAGAGATACCTAATTTAGTACTTCATCGTAAACAGAATATTATTGGATAATTTGGATGGTACTTCAATTATGGGCAAAAGTAAATGCATTTACGAAAAACTCCATTATAAGTTGAAGAAAATAGGTGTGATTTTGCTGTCTATTTAGATCTTGGGCGCGGGCCCCAAGGTCAAGAAAGGCCTTTGAGTTGTATGTCTGCCCCATTTACACCGTAGTATGACATACTAAGAGCACCTTTAATGGTAGATCCAAATTTGGGATCTTAGCTTACTTTATGGTGGACCCCATAGTGTCACGTAAAATTGAAGATCTCTTAAAATCCGTGACATTTTTTCCTTTAGTGGTAGATCTCAAATTGAGATCTTAGATAATTTTTAATGGGTCCCATATGACCCCACTTTTAAATATTTAAATTTAATTTAATTAATTAAGTAATTAATTTTACTTAATAAAACATAGAAAAAAATATTAATATTAAGAAATGATAAAATTTAATTAATTTTTATTTATAATTGAAAGACAATTAAATGAAAAATACATAAAATTGATAATTTAAAAAATGCAATACATTAATTTTAAAGAAAAATCAATTTTCATTATTTTCGTGACTGCAAAGGCGACTCGAGCCTTCCTTTTTGTAGAAGATCCTCCTACTTCCTCAACGACGGTATCTTCTAGCCCAATTTGGATAGAAAACTGTGGAAATTGTGAACCAACTACATGATTTTCAACCATGGTAGGATTGTTTGGTGGCATTGAAGGAAATGTTTGAGAACTTTGAGAATTTTCGGTGGAAGGGATTTGAGTGCTTGACATAAAATAATTTGGTGGTGGTGGTGGTGGTAAAAAGGGAGGGGAAAAAAAGAGGGGCGATTTTCTGAATTTTAGGTTGAAGGAGGTATGTGATAATTTTGCAAAAATTCATATAACTTTGTCAATCAAATTGATTTTGATCCATCTCACACAAGTAAAATTTAACTACGAGATTGGAGAAAAAAAATTAACAAATGAAAATGAAAGTTGTATGCATCAATGGTTAGTTGTGAACCAATTTATAGCAAAAAAATTTCAGAAAAAAATGACTAATTTAACGATTAGTTTTTAAATTTTAATATTTTCCTTTTTTTTTCATCTCCTCACCCCCTTCCCTCCCCTCCACACTTCCCTTTTCTTTTATTTTCTCCTCCCCTTTCCAACGGTCACTCCTTTTTTTTTTTCTCTCTCCCTCTAGAATTTTCCTCTTCCCCCTTTTTTTATTTCATTTACCCTTTCCCCTTCCCCCCACTCACGTTTCCCCTCCCCCCTCACTCCTCTTTTTATTTTTTTCTTTTTCTTCCCCCCCACCTTACCCCACTCACGTTCCCTACTCCCCCCTCCCTCCTCTTTTATCTTT
>PYAF01004305.1:857249-890904 GCA_007407185.1 Glycine tomentella | reverse complement strand
CCGTTCTTCCCCCTTCTGCCCCCATTTTTTCTCTTCCCTTTTTTTTCTTTCTTCTTCCCCTTCCTTCTCCTCCCTTTTCTTTCTTTTTTCCTTCCTCCATTACCTCCCTGCTCCCTTTTTTTTTTCTCTTCTTCCCCCTCCCTCTCACGGTACCTCTGCAATTCGAGCCTCCCCTTCTCCGAGTTCTCCTCTGCTTCCCTCAGGTATATTCTATTCCTTTTCTTCTTTTTTTCGTTTCTCTTTTTCAGTTGGTTGGATTGTGGGTTGTTGCTTCCCGTCCATTTTGTGGTCTGTTACAACATAAAAATGTATTTTTTTGGAACTTTGTGCAGATCTTTAAGGGTCTTGTGGAGGAATCAGATCTCCACATGGAGATCTTCATTCTTCTTTTAGTGGTAGATCTGAGGAAAGAGAGATCTTGAGTTGGAGATCTCTCCCTAAGATCCAACAATAAAGGTATTCTAAGGGACCGTAACGTACGATTCGCGGGAACCAGAAAACCCCACTTATTAATATCCAACCAACAAAAGGGCTCAATCCACAACTCTACTCATTTTCATTTCATGTTTTTGACTTTCCACATATATATAATAATTCGTCTGAGATAGGGATAATACGTAAATTTGCTGGTTATTATGTTCATATTATAAGAATTTAATACATAAATAGTATACTTGCAGAGCATAAGAAAGTACATTGGGTTATTATATTCTAAAAGTTATACAACAAGAAAAAACTATAAAAATATCAATTAATCAACGATAATTAAATACATTATAATTTTTTAAGGTATATGCAAGAGGACTTAGTTTGATTTTTATTGCATAAAAAAATTAAAATTATATTAAGCATAATTTTTTAAATAATTATTATAAAAGTTAAAAAATTTATCACAAATATTAATTTGTTATTCAATGACAATATAAAAAAATATTTATATTATTAGTTAATCATTAAACTCCTAAATAAATCTATACTGAAAATTTCAACCAAACGATAAACAGTAACCCATTTTTTAAGTGGTAGGAGAAATCCTAAAATGATATTGATTTTCTTTATCTATAATGTACCTTATATTTGAAAAGAACACAAATCCCAGAGTTCATACTTCCATCGAGAAGCCTCCATTACTTTGACATACATATTGTCACTGAAAGCAAAACTGCAAAAGTGCTGTAAGCATGTAATGTTTTCTTTTGCGTTTATATTTGGAAGAGATATTAGAGCACAAATGATTATGTATATTTTTCATATGCTCCTACCCAATTTATTCCTATCTTTATTTTCCTTTTATATAATATCAATTATTATATTTATCTCTTTATTTTTCCTTTTCTATTTTTATAAGTCTTTTCTACTTCTATACACCCACAAAATGAGACGTACGGTTCTCATTCTCATCATTAAAATCATAGATTTATAAATAAATCATTAATTGACCTCCATGATCTGGTCTACAATAAAAAATATAAAATTATTATATTTATCTTAAAATATTTCAAAAAATAAATCGCAAATTATAGCATAGATAATTAGATAAAATATAAAAAAAAATCATTGTTCAAATTCAAACAAACAAATAATAAAGATCATAAGTATAAGTTAAATAAGTTTAAATTATAGAAACAAAATCATCTATACAAAATTATAGAATGTTAATTTCCACTCAATAACTCATAATCACACTCAATTTACTTTTATTTTATATTAATGTTATTAACAATTTATGGGTATTTTGAAAACAGATTTTATGTGCCTAAGAAAGCAGCGTGACGCGAGCTCAGAGGGAGAAGACGGAAGCGGTGGGATAAGAAGTTCTCCTTTTCTAAATTGCGACCCGGTTCAGTTCGTCGGGTCGGCGATTGAATCATAAATCTGACCGAGTCGCACTGGGTTACATCGAATTGAAAGCATGACCGATCTAATATTAGAATCGACCCAATTTATCCATCAGGTCACGGTTCAACCAATTTGACCGACTGGGTTGATCCAATTTTTAAAACACTGTTTAAAATAATACTCACCTCATGTTTTTTTTTCCTACGTGCAAGCGATTGTTATCAATCAAAAAGTAAACAACGTTTTGCAGGTAAAAGATATTTCTAGTTACCTTTTATGTAAGTGATTAAAGATAATTTTAATCATTTAATTTATTGCTAATGATTGTTTTCATTTTTAATTATTTTTAAATGATGTCATCATATACTAATGATTATATATATATATATATATATATATATATATATATATATTTGGACATGTCAGCTTAAAATGACTCTTAACACGATATTTTAGATAATTTTTACGTTATTATTATTAATAATATAAAATTATTTAATAAAATCAAAACGAATTATTTTTAATAACTAATAATAATTACAGAAACTATAAAATATTTAAGTTTATTATAAAGCAAGCATTTAGGAAACGAAGTGCACAATACCAAAATCTCATGTTAAAGAAGCAATTCTTATAATATAAAAGCAATTCTGCCATCTATTTTTACACTATATTTTATCCTCTCTCTTTTTCTTTTTTCTTTTAATTTCTTGTCATGTCATCACTTGTTATGTTTATAATTTTTTCTCTCCACTCTTTATGTTATCTTTTTTCTTCTATCCACCTCAATTAAAAAAAATGAGAAGGACGTTTACATTTATTAAAAAAAGTAATTTTGAAATAAATTTGTGTTTTGATCAAAATCTCAAATGTAACTTAAATCCCAAAGTAAGGTGTTCGCGGGTCAGTTCGGATCGGTTTTGGTCAAATTTAGGATCCAACCCAATCAAATTTGATCGGTTCAGCTCGGTTTTCAGAAGAAAAAAATTGAAACTCAACCCAACACAACCTGTTCATGAACAGTTTGATTCGGTTCGGATCACCGGATTACCCATTTAATATTTTTTTTAGAACTACTATTTTATATCATGATTCTTTCAAATATCTCATACAATTAACATAATATTATCAAATGTATGAAAGTAGTAAAATTGATTCATTTAATACTATCAACATAATATTCTAAAATAGATTTATAATATAAATTAAAACAAAAGATTTTTGAACAAGATTGACTATAATAGTCTGAATCGCAACTGTTTCTTACAAACCAAGCTTTGTTATAACCAGTTTTATTGCAACCAGATTTGTTGAAACAAACAAATAAACAAAATATGATTCAGTAATATTATAAACATAGTAAACAAAATATGAAAAAAAAGGTCATAACCTTAAATCAATTCTTATTTCAAAGCAACATACTGTTAGTACCTTGATTCTGATCAAATTTTTCATTATTTTGATTTCAGCTACTTAAAGTTTTAAAGTAGAGAGCATATCTCAAATATCTAAAATACAAGGTCCTAAATAGTTAGTTGAGTACCATGATTTATTTATATAAAACTGTAGATGGTCAATTTAAATCAATTGAGAACTTTTTTTAATTATAAGAGTATGCTATTAAAACTTTTATAACATATGAATATTGTGTTGGTCTCAGATGAACTCAAGATAGGGTGAATTGAGTTTTATAAAATAATTAATAATTTAAAATCAAACTCAAAGCAATAATATGAAGATAAAAGATAAAGAAGACACAATCAATTTTAACGTGAAAAACTGATTGGGTAAAAAATCACGACGTCCAAATTGGATAATCAATCTAATGGATAACTCCACTACGATAATTTTGTGTACAAAGAGTTCCTAGTTTCCTAGTCTACCCTTACACAATAATTATCTCAGCTGGTATTCTTGTTTTCCAGCAAAAAGCTCTAATCTCAATTCACCAAGAATAGAGACAGACTGGTATCCTTGTTTCCCAACCAGACTGGTATCCTAGTTTCCCAGCCAGAAATCGCACGTCTCAATTCATCAAGAACAGAGACAAAACTGATATCCTAGTTTCCCAGTTGCGACCTTTTCCAAAGTCAAGAAGAAGAATACAATAAAATAGTTACCAACGCTTCTATTCCTTAAGCAAATAGGTACCTTTAAATCCCGATGGAGAGTTGAAAAATCAGACTTGTCAAATGCTTCTATATGATCTCACAACAATTCTCTCAATGATGCAAACATAAACTCTCTAAAACTCTAATATTATTTGGAATAGAATGCATACATGAATACCAAAATATGTTTCTATTTATACTAATTTAAAGATATGATTTTAACCAATTTTTGAATACAATCCTAAATATATTCTATTATATTATCCAATGTAATTTTAAAGATATTTTATTATATTATGCAATGTAATCTTAAAAATATTCTATCTTATTTTTTAATGCAATATTAAAAAATATTCTATCCTATTTTTGAATGCAATCTTAAACATTTACAATATCACACTTTTTTTTATTATCAAATTATTTTTTTAATTTTTAATATATATATATATATATATATCTAATAAAATTTATATTATTATTACGGGTTCACGGATCGGGTCATCGGATCAACGGATATGTAAATCTAAACCCATGACTCAACCCGTACATGAATGGTTTTGATAAATTCGGTTCGATTTTGACCCAAATATATAAATGACAAAATCCAAACTGTTCGGATCAATTCAGGTTCACAGATGACCCGTACCCGTGAACATCCCAACCCCAAAAGGGTTAGTTGAGCGGAGTAAAAAAGAATCTCGCATTTAACATGTTACTAATTAATATTCTCGGTGTCTTTCTTAAAATAATATAAACATAAGTACTTTTATAAGTATAAGTATTGTGAGTCTGAAGACTTTGATCAAAATATCAAATGTGGCTTCTTAATCATGAATAAGAATTTCAATGGCTGATGTCAAAAATGAAATTCTACTTTTCTTTTTATTATGAAATTAAATAATGTTAAGAGATAAATATTTATCTTGTGTACATTTATAGTCTCTGATAAAGACTTATCACTTATTTTAATAAGATAATTTTGTATCGACATCAGGGTGAAAAAAAGTTTAATATTATCAATTTTTTTTCAGGTAATTACAACTTAATGTTTATGGCAAAATATATATAAAAAGAGGGAGGAGAAAGTCATCAATTATACCTTCACAATCACACCTATAAGCTAGACGGAGATCAATGTGTATCTCATAATCCCAAAATGATAATGACACGCACTACAAGAATCTCATTCATTCAGAACATCTTTTGTACCAAAGTATGGAACTTTAGTCAAACAAAGCTTTGAGCATCTTAGAGCATTTCCAATGCAAGGTGCTTAGTGGATTTCTTAGGCTAAGCACTCGTTTCTTCAGAGTCTTTGTGCGTTGGAGCACAGTGACGTGGCGGAATCGATTTCTTCCGCGGATGGTGGGTTCCTTATATAAGGAACCGTTTCTTGTGGATTAAAAAATATTATTTTGATCTGAAAATCGTTATTCTCGTTATTTTTAATCAAAGTCCATAGTACACAGAACATCAAAGTGATTCAAAAGGAAGAAGAGAGGAAGATGAACGAAAAGAGGAAGATGAACAGTTGCAACAACAATGAAACGAATACTGACCTAAAGAAGAGAGGAGCCACGACGACGAACCACAACGGCGACGGTGACCCCGACGGCCACGGCATCAAAATTTCTTCTTGTTGTCTTTGTTCGCCTTGTCGAAGCAGGGAGAAGAGAGGAGAGGAAACGGGGAAGAGAGGAGGCCACGGTTGACGGTGGTGGTGCGTGAAGGAGGTCGTGGGTGACGGTGGTGGTACGCGTGGGAGGCCGTGGGTGTGGAGAATAAGGAAAATGGAGAAGAGAGATGAAGAGGCTGAGGCTGAGGGGCGTGTGCGTTTGTGAGTGGAAGTGGAAGAGGTGAGTGGGAAGGTTCTGGAGGTAAAGGGGGCGCGTGTGGAAGTGTAGAAGAGATAAGGTGAGGGGAAACTTCTGGTCACTTGAAGAGTTTTGGAGGTAAATGAAGAGTTTTAATAAAAAAAAAGGAGTAAGAAAAAAAAAGTAAGGAAAAAAATAATTATCTCTGGAAAACGAAAAGACCGTTGGATGCACAAAGGATAATGAAAAGAGTAAAAGAAGCCATTAACAAATAAATGCTTGGAAGAAAAAAAGAATAGTTAACAAATAAATGTAAAGTAAATTTTATTTGGGAATGTTTTGGAAACCAAAATAATAATAATTAAATTTATGTAATTTTTTTCGAGGTCTAGATTTTTTGTTTATTTCGATGTTATTGTATTTAATTATTTATTATTATGTAAAATTTAGTTTTATATTGTTACACATTTCGTTTTATTTATTTTAATTTATATTTATGAAAATTGAAAAAATATTAAGTTTTATTAAAAAAATATAAATATGTGGATTTTTTTGAGTTCCTCGTGATTTCTTGCATTAGAGCAAAATATTGGATGAGTTTTTTAGGAGTGACATGACACTATAAAGATCATAAAAAGTACTGCTAAAACCACAAAAAAATACTTAAAAAACTCAATTGAGCTTCTTGCATTGAAGATGCTCTTACTTCAAAGTTCAAACTATGGTTCCTAGAAACAGTTTTGATTCTGAACAGCTCTGAAGTACGGATATGTATACGCTTAGATACGTATCCCGCACATATCCAGTTCCAGACCGATTTGAAAAAGGAAAAAAGAAAAACAAGCAACGACTAGTCATGGATGAGAAGCCTTTAATTTTAGCTCTAGCCCACATCCATGATCTAACCGTTCCAAGCTAATTTGAGCCTCATTAAAGATTAAGGGTATATTTAGATAAATTTTTCTAAAAGCACAAGAAGAGAATGAAATAAATTTATCTATAAGCTAAAATTTATTATATGAAAGAATTCCTGTAATTTAGTTAGTAAAAAATTAATTTTAACTTATGAATAAATTTATTTCATTTTTTCTTATTTTTCTCTTTATAAAAATACTTTTAGAGAAACTTGCATTTAAAAAATCCCTATATTATTACGAAATAGATGTATATTTGATTCCACATGCTGGTTACAAAAGCAGCACAGTTGTTCCCCATCAATAAGATGAATTCCACTATTAATCAAATTCCCTTTGGTTGGCAGCTTATTGAGAAAAGCACGCCAAATAAAAAATGAAACTTTTGAAGGGACCCCAATTTTTAGACATTGATCGGATGATGGAGGCAAGAGTGTCAAAACGGGCCCAGTCATTCTAATTACAACCCAAATGATTTTCAATTTAGACTAAGTCTATGGGTGTTTACGGGTACAGGTCACCCGTAAACTCGAACCGATCCGAACTGATCTGAACAATTTGGGCTGGGTCATTTATATATTTGGATCAAAATCGAACCGAACCGATCAAAACCGTTCATGTACGGGTTGGATCACGGGTTTAGATTTACAGATCCGTTGATCCGATAACCCGATCAGTGAACCCGTAATAATAATATAAATTTTATTATTTATATATATATATATATATTAAAAATTAAAAAAATAATTTGACAATAAAAAAAGATATGATATTGTAAATGTTTAAGATTACATTCAAAAATAAGATAGGATATTTTTTAATATTGCATTAAAAAAAGGATAGAATATTTTTAAGATTGCATTGCATAATATAATAGAATATCTTTAAGATTGCATTGGATAATATGATAGAATATATTTAGGATTGCATTTAAAAATTGGTTAAAATCATATCTTTAAATTAGTATAAATAGAAACATATTTTGATGTTCATGTATGCATTCCATTCCAAATAATATTAGAGAGTTTATGTTTGCATCATTGAGAGAATTGTTGTGAGATCATATAGAAGCGTTTGACAAGTTTGATTCTTCAACTCTCAATCAGGATTTAAAGGTACCTATTTGCTTAAGGGATATAAACGTAAATGTAACTATTTTATTGTATTCTTCTTCTTGACTTTGGAAAAGGTCGCAGCTCAGAACTAGGATACCAGTTTTGTCTCTGTTCTTGATGAATTGAAACATGCGACTTCTAGCTGGGAAACTAGGATACTAGTCTGGTTGGAAAACAAAGATATCAGTCTATCTCTATTCTTGGTGAATTGAGACTAGAGCTTTTTGCTGGGAAACAAGGATACCAGCTGATTGTTGTGTAAGGGTAAACTAGAAAATTATGTTGATGGTATTAAATGAATCAATTTTACTACTTTCATACATTTGATAATATTTTGTTAATTGTATGAGATATTTGAAAGAATCGTGATATAAAATAGTAGTTCTAAAAAAAATTAAATGGGTAACCCGGTGACCCGAACCGAACCACTATTCATGAACGGGTTGGGTTGGGTTGGGTTTCAATTTTTTTTCTGAAAACCAAACCGAACCGAACCGATCAAATTTGATTGGGTTTGATCCTAAATTTGGCCAAAATCGATCCGAACCGACCCGCGAACACTCCTAACTAATCCAAGCCAATTTAAAAGTGTAGCCAAAAAATTTAACCTACTCTCTCCCTTTATGGGCCACGAGTCAAACGAACTAACTTATAGGTCTTTTTTAAAATTATTTTTCATGTTAAATTTTTAAAGATTAAATGAAAAAAAAATTGTAAAGACCACATGCCATAAGTCTAAGTTCAAAATTAAATATTATCCATTTCTTTTTTGTTAAATTCAAACAAAAAATTAAACTCGATTTCATAAGTTTAAATAGAAATTAAATAAAAATGATTTTTTTAAATATCCAAGAACTCATCAAAGTTTAATTGAATTAAAAATAAAAACCAAACTTAATAATACTTTTTAATGGGATAAACAAATCGAACCATTTCAATAATGCGATTGTGTAGGCAAAAAAGTTGAAGTTATTTAAACTTCAATTTGTATTGGAAAACATGTAAACAAGGAATATAGGCCCTTATTTTGATTTTACACATATATGGAGTTTGTTAATATATTTCTACTTCTTTTTTTAGTTGAACTGTATCAGTAACTTACACTAAAAATTTTGAACAAAAATTCAAACCTTTTTTTAAAAAATTATTTATTGAAGGAACATATTAGTTCTTCTATTTGATTTTTTTAAAATGAAAATTCATTTTTTTATCCTCTTCTTCATTCACTAAAATTATTCCTGCATCGCACTTGTTCTTACCAAAATTCGAAAAATTCACGTATGAGATAGACGAGGTCCAGGTGGGTTCCAAATTATGCGCGTCGGATGAGGAGTTAAACTTGTTTAGGGGAAGGACTTGCAAATTAAAGGAAAGACACTTCGACGCTCAAGTAAGTACATCAATTATAAGAGAATATCTGAGTCTAGGAGAGAGTGTAAACTCAGTATAATGTATATGTCACATTGTGTGAACGAGTGTAGATGATAGTGTATTTAAAGAGAACTTGTACGACTGTACTTATAGTATGGAATATGGGCTTTAGGCCTTGGTTTGATAATGCTCTGTTGATAAGATAATAACATATAATAACAGACAGCTTATCTAATTTAAATAAAAGATAATGTGTACCTTATTGATATAATAAGACTGACGAGGAGGACGGACACATGTGTCTATATTGGCACTTGGAAAATGAATTAACACTGTTAATATAACAGTGCTGATGTAGAGGGTGTCCACGTGTATAGTGACATTTCAGCAATGACCACGTGTAAGTTTACCATTTTTAAATTGTACAACACTTGTTTCATGAAACACTTCCAGAAGATTTCTTCATTCTCGTACACTCTTAGTAAACAAATCCTATAAATATTTTGTTAATGTACATATCTTTTTTTTAGTATAAATATATTAACAAGTTACATAATTAATATATTTTAAAATTTTATAATTATAATTTATTATGGCACTCAATAAGAATGTCACATCCTTATTTTTTTTTAGTATGTAATGCTTATATTAACCAATAGTATTTTAAAATTTTTAAAATAACAAAATAAAGGAAAAGGAATATCTGGCTTTTCGAGAGAGAATGGATTAATATGCTTATATACATTTTAGTACCCAACAACGATAATCCAGGGCTAATGAACAGTAATATAATGTATAGCACAACATGCTAAGGTGTCCTAGCAATTTCTGTGTGATTATTGGTTAAGAAGAGTTCAAAATGGATTTAATGATATTGTTACTTTGTCTGAAATGCTGACAGCACGATGCCAATGTATGGGGAAACATCTAGTTATCTTGCTGTGCCGTAGTATTATTTTTTTTTTCTTTGATTAAAAAAGGTACGTTTATTTAAGCTTTTAAACAAATTAAAATCTTAAAAAAATAAATCACAATTTAAACCCTTACCCTGCTAACTCTTTGTTTGAAATAAAGTAAATCTCTTTCATACGTTCATATAGGAGAAAGAAGAATTTTCTCATCCCAAGGATAGCCCATACTTTCTTTTATGGATTGTTGAGATATTAGAAGAAGCACAGGTTTGAAATGAAACCCTATACGAGGGGCTTTTCCCCGACCTATATATACATGGTGCAGGAGGCAAGATTTTCGCTAGCTAGGGATTGGGGTAGGATAAAAAGGCATCCAATGCAATGAATACCTAAACAAAAAATATTTTATAATTATAACCAAATAAAAACTCATTTTACTTTATTAATAATCTATAAAAAATACTAATTTATTTTTTATGCATTCTTAAAATCATTTTTTTTGTCTTCAAATTTAAATAAATGGCTCCATAATTTATTTGGTCTTGCATGAAATGAAATTAAAAGTGAATGTTGAAAGAAAATGAAGCGTATTTTTTTTCTCAAACAAAACTGGAGGAAAAAACAACAACATAAACAACAATATACCACATCATAATTTTTTAATTAAATTATTTTATATTAAAAGAATTTGTAAAAAAAAATGTATTTTTTCTTTGAAACTTAATTATATTTCCCAATTTGAACTATATTGACCAGGAGAAAAAAAACTAATAAATCCAATATAAATTTACATATGATATTGATTATTATTATTATTATTATTTTAGCTTCACTTCTTTCCCGTATATGAAGTCATAAATTAATTAACTTATGCATCACATATAGGGAGCCAAAATAATTACAATACTGATTAATTGCACAGGCACAGAAAAAGTGCTTTATTCACACACACGAAGTGAATATTTACAAAGATGTATGAGAATCTGGAGATAGTGGCGTGGCAGATTAAACTCCCTAACTTGGATGAGAATATTCTTTTGAACTGATCAACTGAAACCAGACTCTAATGGTTACAGACTTACAGTATTTACTGTCATTAAGCATTGTGCTAAACTGCTAATCACATTATTTGCTTCGCCATTGATCAAATAGGAATTTGACTAAAGCTTAATTATAGGTTAGCCGGGAGCTAGCTTTATATTTAGCAGCATTAACCACCTAGCTAGGTATAAAAGCGCCAACGGAACCAAGAGATTCTACCTGTTGGGTTAGTGAAGCCCAAAAGCATTTTTGCTCGGCCATTATTGATACGGTGCATTTTGCCCCTTTATTGATACAGTGCGTTTTTCCCCCTTTTTCACTAATATATAAACTCTTCTTTCACACAGAAGGAAGATAGAGTATGCGTGTGGTGTCGTTTCACTTCATTTGTCTATTCATTTCTTTAGTTTTCTCTCTTATTCTCGAAGCTTCGTTGTTCTCTTTGTTAATCTTCTTCTCTGCTAGGGTTTACTGGTTTTGGCATATATCTTGAGCTTTTGGGTATAACGAAGAAGATCAAGAGTGTATAGGTCTCTGTCCGTTTGTTCTTGTACCTATTTTGGTCTATATTACCCGTAAGGTTCTTTCTTGTACATGGTTCGCTTGATATTTCTGATGTGGTTTCTTGCAAGGGACTGAGAAGACAAACTTAATGGAGGTTAAGTGTTGTCTGGTTCAAACACATGTGTAAGAGAGTTGTTTTTGGTTCCTGTAATCTTCATTGTGTGTTATCGATAATGTTCAGTCCTATTGTCACTGTTGAGGGATCTATCGTGTAACTTTGTTGAATACTATTGTAGAGATTTTTGGTATGGTTCTTAATACAAGAAAGGAACTGCAGGTTCTTTGTCCTTGGATGTAGGTAACAAGGACGCTTCTCCTAGTTACTGAACCAAGTAAATGATTGTGTATCTTCTTTCTTTTATGCTTCTGCTAATTTCAGTTTAAGATTGTGCGCTTAAAACTCTAACAAGTGGTATCAAGAGCTTTGGTTGGTTATTGCTCTCCTGTCTCTTCTTTGTGCATTTCAGGCTCTGGTGCGTAGGTTCTACCTCAGACCATTGGTTACTCAAGAATGGGATCAGCTAGAGTGGAGGTGGAGAGGTTTGACGGGAAGAGAGACTTCAACATAAGGCACAAGAAGATGGGTTGTTCTGGTACATCAAAAGTGCTCTAAAGCACTTGGTGGTGAGAAAATTTACCCTCATCTTTAACTGAAACTGATAAAAATGATATTCTTGAAACTACCTTTAGTATGTTAATTCTGCATTTGAGTGATAATGTTCTTAGACAAGTTAATGATGAAACTACGGGTGTTGGTATCTGGTTAAAATTGGAATCTATGTACATGACTAAATCTCTCAAATAAAATATATCTAAAAGAAAAATTGTTTGGTTTCACAATGGAATCTAGTGAATCTTTAGATGATAATTTAGATGAGTTTAAGAGAATAACTATTAGTCTTGCTAACATTGATGAAAAAATTACTGATGAAAATAAGCTATTATTTGCCTGATTCCTACAAGGATGTGAAATCTGCTATTAAATGTGGAAGAAAGTCTTTGTCACTAGAAGATGTAATAGGAGCCTTAAAGTCTAAAGAACTAGAAATCGTTATGAATAAGAAGGTCACTGCAGAGGGATTGATTGTTAAAAAGAAGTTTAGTAAAAAGAGTCAGCTTCAAGGAAAAGAAAAAGGAAAGAACAATACTGAGAATAAGAATAAGCCACCTGTTAAGGGAAATGTGACTTGTTGGCTATGTCATAAGGAAGGACACATTAGGAAGAATTGTCCAGAAAAAGGAAAAGGTCAAAATAATGGGAATATGATAGATTATGCTAATCTGACTAGTGGTTTTGAGGATAATGAGGTTCTAGTTGTGTCTAATGCTTCCTGTGAGAGGGAGTGAATGATGGATTCAGGTAGTAACTATCATATGACACCAAAAAAGAAGTGGTTAATCTATTTTAAGTTTGTTAAAGGTGGAAAGGTGATGATGGGAAATAAAAAAACCTGTCAAGTAGAAGGAATTGGAGTTGTTAGGTTTAGAATGAGAGATGAGACTATTAAAGTTCTCAAGGATGTGAGATGGGTCTCCAACCTTAGGAGAAACCTAATATCTCTAGGAATGATAGACAAGAGTGGTTGCAGTTTTAGGAGTGTTCAAGGAACACTAGAATTCGTTAAAGAATCCACAATTCTTATGAAATGGATGTTAGATAATGGTCTGTATTTTCTAGATGGAGAAGCTTTAGGACCTGAGTCTTGTAGTGTCAGTAGAAAGCCTAGTGAGTCTTCTCTTTGGCATAAAAGACTTGACCACATTAGTAATCAAGGATTACAAGAGTTATATAAACAAGGTATTTTAGATTTTAAAACATTTACTCTTATTGATTTCTGTGAAACTCGTGTTTTGGGAAAATCTCACATATTAAAGTTTCAAATAGGAAAGAATGAAACTAAAAATATCTTGGATTATAAACACTCTAATTTGTGGGGTCACCAAACATTCCTAGTTCTCTTTCTGGCTGTCATTACTTTCTTTCTGTGATAGATTCTCATTCCAAATGTGTGTGGACTTTTTTTAAAAAACAAAAGGATCAAGCATTTGATTGTTTTAATGCCTGGAAAGTCCAAGTGGAAACTGAGACTAGAAAGAAGGTTAAAGCATTAAGAACTGATAATGGCTTGGAGTTTTGTAATAATCTCTTTAATAATTTCTGCAAACAATTTGGTATTTTAAGACATAGAACTTGTGCTGAAACACCTCAGCGAAATGGCATTACTGAAAGAATGAATAAAATTATTTTAAATAAAGTTTGATGCATGCTATCTAATTCTGGTCTTAGAAAATATTTTTGGGCAGAAGTTGTATCTACTGCTCGTCATGTTATAAACATGTTTCCTTCATCTGCTATTGATTTCAAAACACCAATGGAAATATGGTATGGTAAGCCTCCTAACCAGAGTTATCTGAAACCCTTTGGTTGTTTAGCTTACGTTCACACTAAACAGGATAAGTTAGTCCCTAGGGCTCTTAAATCTGTCTTTGTAGGTTATCCTACAGGGACAAAAGGGTATAAGCTTTGGTTAATATATTAAAATAAATGTGTTGTCAGTAAAGATGTTGTCTTTGACGAATTAACATTTTATAAAGATATTGTGCAAGGTATTAGACAGGTTCAAGAACCTGTAAATGTCCAATTGGAGGTGAAGAAGATCACTGGTATTGATGATTCAGAATCATGATGAAACTGAAGATCAAGGGAACACACATGATCAGCCTACAAATGATCAACAAACAAATGAACAAAATCAAGAGGGCTCCAACCTCAATTATTATCTTTTGACTAGAGATAGAGTTAGGAGGATTATTAGGCCTCCTAACAGATTTTCTCATGCTGACATTGTTGTTTTTGCCTTGCAGGTTGCAGAGATGGTTGAACAAGAAGAACCAACAACCTACAAAGATGTAATGAACATGAAATCTCATGAGAGGTGGCTGAGGGCAATGGAGGAAGAGATCTCCTTATTAAAGAAGAATCTGACTTGGAATCTATTGGACAGACCCAAGGACAAAAGGATCATTGATGCAAGTGAGTCTTCAAGCTGAAGCCTGAAGTCCCAGGATTGGAGAAGGCTAGGTATAAGGTCCAGTTAGTAGCCAAAGGCTACTCACAGGTAGAAGGAGTAGATTATAATGAAAATTTCTCTCTTGTAATAAAACATACTTCTATTAAGCTTATTTTATTTGTTGTTACTGTTCTTGATTTAGAATTTGAACAACTTGATGTTACAATTGCTTTTTTGCATGGAAGCTTAGATGAACAGATCTATATGGAGCATCCAGAAGGCTTCATACAGAAAGGTTCTGAGAACAAGGTTTTTGCTGAAAAGGTCCCTGTATGGATTAAAATAGTCACCCAAGCAGTAGTACAAAAGGTTTGACGATTTTATTCTGTCACATGGATTTATAAGGTGTAAGTATGATCATTGTGTCTATCATAAGAAAGATAATGAAAATAAATATATCTATATGTTAATCTATGTGAATGATATGTTGATAGCTTCACATGATATTAAGTGTATTAACAAATTAAAAGAGATGTTGCTAAAGGAATTTGATATGAAAATCCTTGGTCTTGCTAAGAGAATCTTAGGCATGGATATAGTGAGAAATAGAAAAGAAAGAACCTTATCTTTATCTCAATCTGTGTATGTTAAGAAGGTTGTTAAACTCTTTTCTATGCATCTCTGTAAATTTATTAGTTTAACATTAGCTGCTCATTTTCGTTTGAAATCTGTATGTGGTGATTTAAATGAAGATGAATACGTCTACATGAAAAATGTACCATATTGTAATACAGTTGGAAGCCTAATGTATACAATGATTAGCACTAGACCTGATATTGCTTATGGTGTTAGTGTTGTGAATAGATTCATGAGTAATCCTTCAAAAGAACATTGGAATGTTGTAAAATGGATACTGAGATATCTAAATGACACCTCTAATTTCTGTTTGAATTTTACTGGAAATGAATCTAATGATTTTCTGTAAAAGGTTATTGTGATTCTGATTATGCTACAGATTTAGACAGGAGGAGATCCTTAACAGATATTATTTTCGCTGTTGGTGTAAATATTGTTAGCTGGAAGTCAAATCTTTAGCATGTAGTAGCTTTGTCTACTACTGAAGCTGAGTATATAGCCTTGACTAAAACTGTAAAAGAGGCATTGTGGTTAAAAGGAATGCTCTCTGAATTTGGATTAGGGGATGAAATTCCACAAATCATGTATGATTCTCAAAGTCTCATTCATTTATCCAAGAATGGTGCTTATCATGAAAGAACTAAACATATTGATGCCATACTACATTTTATTAGAGACATTATTGCAGGTGATAAGGTGAAGGTGGAGAAAATATCCACTGTGTGCAATCCAGCAGATATTTTGACTAAAGTTGTACCTATTAACAAATTTAAGGATGCCTTGAAATTGTTAAGAGTTCAACAATAGTGGTTTCTTCTTACATCTGTTATTTGTTTTTGTTTTTTTGTTTCTTTAAAGTTACTTGGAAATACTAATGCAAATTCTTGTTTTGTAGGTATGTTCTGTCTCCTTATTCATGTATACGTTTGTCCTGGTTTCTTTCTGTGTCTTTGTGTCCCCTATTTTGGCATTGAACTTGCATTTCCTAGTTTTTTCTTTTGCTTGCTCTATGACTTCTTGTGCTTCAAGGTGGAGTTTGTTGGGTTAGTGAAGCCCAAAAGCATTTCTACTGGGCCATTATTGATACGGTGCATTTTTCCTTTTTTTCACTAATATATAAACTTTTCTTTCTGCACAGAAGGAAGATAGAGTACGCGTGTGGTGCCATTTCATTTCTTTTGTCTATTCATTTCTTTAGTTCTCTCTCTCATTCTCGAAGCTTCGTTGTTCTATTTGTTCATCTTCTTCTCTGCTAGGGTTTACTAGTTTTGGCATATACCTTGAGCTTTTGGGTATAATGAAGAAAATGAAGAGTGTATAGGTCTATCTGTTTGTTCTTGTACCTATTTTGGTATGTATTGTCGGTAAGGTTCTCTCTTGTGCTTGGTTTGCTTGACGTTTCTGATGTGATTTCTTGCAAGGGACTTAGAAGAGGAACTTAATGGAGGTTAAGTGTTGTCTGGTTCAAACACTTGTGTAAGAGAGCTGTTTTTGATTCTTGTAATCTTCATTGTGTGTTATCTGTAATGTTGAGTCCTATTGTCACTGTTGAGGGATCTATCGTGCAACTTTTTTAAACATTGTTGTAGAGATTCTTGGTATGGTTCTTAATACAAAAAATGAACTGCAGATTCTTTGTCCTTGGATATAGGTAACAAGGAGGCTTCTCGTAGTTACTGAACCAAGTAAATGATTGTGTATCTTCTTTCTTTTATGCTTCCACTAATTTTAGTTTAAGATTGTGTGCTTAAAACTTTACCTTTGGCCTATTTGATTTTCAATAATTACAAGATTTGTTTTAGTATCCTAAGATTGTATTAATCAAAGAATTTCATACTAATCTTTTAAATTTTTTGAAAAGAGAAAAAGAAAATGAAAAGAAACACATTTTAATGTCTCTTGAAAACATGAAAAGTGTTCAATATTTTATTTATTGATTAAGTAAGAGGATCGGTGGATCTAATAAAAGGATTTAAAATAAGATAAATGCTAATCAGAATTCTGGTATCATTGGTAAAAAAAATGTAACAAAAAAATTCCATTGATAAAAAAGTAAAAAGTTTTTATTACAAGTATTATAAATGCACTCCCTGTCATAAATTCATATGACACCAAAATACAAACATATTACTGTATTTATTTACTCCTTAACCAATACCTCTAAGATAATAGTTGTCAAAACCCTTAACATCATTCCCACCAAATTAATAATTTATATTGGTCGTTATAGAAAATTACTCAACTAAATTTTTATAAGTTATATTATTTATATAATATTATAAAACATTTTATGATACCATTCTTTTTTAATTTAATTTTGATATATTATTATATAAATATTTTTATACTATCATCTAATTGAAAATTTATAAACTATCCTCAATATATATAACTGTTAAAATAATTATTATAAAAACCAATTATCTAGTCTATTTTGCAATAAAAAAAATCCATAATTGAATAATAGTGTACATGACTTTTGTAATGTCGTAACAGTCTAATTAATTTTTTTTCATACACTCATTTCTTTTCTCTTTTTATTCCTCTCTCTGAAATAATCTCAACTTTTATAGCAAAAAAGAGACACTACGATCGTTAACTGCATGTATGTCAGTCAAAATCCAAACAAAATAATTTCCCTTGGTGTCCTCTTCCAATGGAGAGAGAGACCATGAAGGCCTGTGTGTAGTACGAAAGAAATAGGGCAAGATAGTGAAGAGCGTGTGCGGCATAATTTGAACAAGTGGAGTAAATATGTGAACCAAGATTGGACAGCGATGCGAGCACACAAATTTTCATGATAAGATCTTAAATAGACTCATGAATCATCACCATCATAAATAATGAAGAAGATATTGAAATATACGTATATTATTTTCTAAAATAAAAACCTTCTACCTATCTTTGACCAAGGATATATATATATATAAGAGGGTGAATAATAATGGAAGGGTTGAAATATCTCTCTGATATATATTGCAATTACTTACCAATGGTCTAGCTGTTGTTCGACCAACTAGATTGATTACTGATGGATTTTGTGCATGCTAAAGCCAAAACTTGGACAAAAGTCTAAGACTAAGTCCGTGATTTGGCATATCCAATTCCCAAGCCAGCTTCAATTTTCAGTAATCCTCAGGTGCAAGCCACTTGGAAGAATGTCCATACTTAAAATATATTTCATTCCTGCATATAATATTAAATGTTGTAACAAGGACAAACCTTGAAGACACGGGAACCCCACCACCCAACCAAGAAAACTACAAGAATCAGTCATTAAAACTTTTAATGAGATATAAGGTTAGTTCATTAGTTGAAGAAAAAAGGAGGGAGAGAGACCATAGATTTGAATATCGCTTGTTATTATTTTAATAAAACTAACAACAAACATTTATATCGATAAAAAAAAAAAATACAAGTTATCAAGGTAACAATATTAAAAAAATCCTCCTATATTGTCTCCGATGCTATAATTAGGTACCACAAAAGGCTGAAGTTCTTTTCATCAGGTAAAAGTTTAAGGTTATAGAATTTGATAGCTAGATATGACCAATGGATCTGAATAACTGAAGCTAAATACTCATCATTAAAATAAAACAATTACTATAATATAGGCAACATGAACACCAGTCAGCAACCTAACATCCAAATATTAATTTCTCTCTCTTACTCTCTCTGTATTATGTGTGTCTTTGTTGCCTCTAGCTATATTTAGATAAAGTGATGTTTCAATATGTATTACGAAACTGAAAAGACACCATTTCTGTTGAAAAGGAATATTCAAAGATCTGTGAAGTCCGCACATTAAGGACCTAACAGCCGCTCCACTCAGCCTTCAAAGTCCAAATAGCCAATATTCGATAACCTAGGATTGTCTGCAAATGCAAAAGGGATAATTAGTGTACAATAATAATATTTAAAAGAATGAAGCATAGACAAGAAGGCCATCCATTAATGTGAATAAATAAAAATTTGGCACTACAAATTGCATACAAAAGATATACATAAAAGCCACCTGACAACAACAGAAAGGAAAGCAGCAGAAAGAGTCACCTCTCTTGTTATGCATCATGATCTCATCGACAGTATCTGGAAGTCTGAGCTGTGTGTAGACCTACACACTTTCTTTCTTGTTTTTTTATCTCCACTCTTTTATTGGGGTTTTCAACTAGTACTTGTTCAACTTTTCAAAGTCGTTTATGGCTGATGCAGCATCATCAAGATTCTCACACCAAAAAAGACCAATGGATTGGCAGAGCACTTAGATTGCATCATAGTCCCACCCACCTTCATTTGCATGTGAATCTTGATGATACTACATCCGCAAACAACGACTGTCAATCTGTCCATGCAACTATAGCTGCTGAAAAAGAAAGGTACATATATATACACTTGTATATGTAGCATTATTACCAATCTTAGTGAAACTTATATATGGCTAAAAAGCCTTATAGGTTACTCAAAGAGTGAAGATGAAGGCCAATTAATGTCACGGAAAATTGTCTAGAGAGAAAATAAAATTAAGAAAAGGGGGGAACAACATCAAACAGAGAGAAAGCAAGAGAGGGTAAAAAATAGAAAAGAAAGAGGGGACACGGAAAATTGAGATTTTATGTGGAATTTTAGCAGCAAGGCCACGAGGAGTAGCTGATGTGGCTTGTTGCCAGTGGTTAGTGTATCTTTGGCACACGAGGCCAGTTGAGGTACCAGAATGGAATCTAACCACAGGAACTCAATTCATACCTCAAGAACAAAAGAAAAGCCAAAACCCCAATTAAAAAAAAAAAAAAAAAAGAAAAATTCAACAACAACTCTATAAAGAACAACAACAAAAACGCTTACTTTCAGAACCTCCAGAAAATCAAAACAAAAGGGGTTCAAAGCCTGTTAACTATACTTTTACAATCTACAGGCTTTGCTGTATCAATTAAATTAAAGACATATTCGTTCACTTAAGGAAAGAGATTTAAAAAAGGAACCCTTGCTGTAAGAATCAAACCCAGACAGTAATCTCTTAAATTGGGAAAGACTCACGTACCTTGGCAAATCCATATAGGAAGGAGAAGTTCTCAAAAGAAAAAAAAAAGGGTACATCCAAATATTCCGTGTGTGTGTGTATGCTTAAAATAGATTATAGATCAGAGTAGAATTAATCGGAAGGAACAGGTATATAGATATAGAATATATTAAATATATACACAGTGTGTCGCAAAACGCCTGAGATCTAATTAACCCTGAGGGGAAAACTAAGGAGAAAATAGAAAAGCTAGGAAGAGAGAGAGAAGGAAGTATGTATTGAATGGTAACAGTAGATGAAGGTCGGGGGCTAATATATAGAGGAAGGAACGCGTCTGTGCTGGTTGAAAATATATATATATATATATATATATATATATATATATATATATATATGATTTGCTTTCTCTATATTCCCATTGGTTGGACGGAACTGTATATATAAGGCACTGTACCGGTTTTATGTGGCTAGATACGCATTGTAATTGTAATCTCCCCTAAACCCTTATTTCAAGTTCGTTGGCGGAGGGTTGATGCCACAAAAACCCTGCTCATTTTCCACACCATAGGATCGACCATGTGCATGTTTGGTTAATTTGGCATTTTAAAATATTTAAATAAAAAAATATCTTTGATAACTTAATTTGAATCAATAGGTATGTATTGCAGTATAAAAGTCTTTATATTGACGGTATGAGTGAAAATAAGCTATATTTGAATAAGAATTTGCTTAGATAAGTTTGATTTGCTTAAAAAATTTGAAGTTGTCTAAGTTTATTGTATTACTTATTATAGGTTTTTTAGGCATAGTCAAACTTATTTTAAAGTCTAACTTAGTTTATTAGCTTAATTATTTAAGGCTATTTCATCTTATTTTTCTCTTTATAGGCTAATAGGTTAATAGGAAAAAAAATTATGTAAAATAAATCATCATGTATATATCCAAATTAAAATCATTGTTACTCAAAGTATAAGACAAATGTAAAAATAAACATATTATGTGTTATAAGAGTTGTGTCTAATATGTTTATATAATATGAAATTAGTTTTAAGATCTAATCTAACTTTCATAATAATTTATGTAACAGTTTATTTTGTAACCAGACCTCTAAATATGCAGGAAAAAAATCCTTTAATAACTTTATAGGTTTATCTTTTATGTAAGTGAACATATTTAATATTTAAAATAAATAAATAAATATATGATTTTAATGCATCATAACAAAATTAATATAGTAATAATATTGACAAAAAATTGTATTTAGTTTACTTAAAAATGCCAACTTATTAAATCTAAAACACTTTTTGAATGACCTAAAACTTTACCTTTTATCCAAATAGGTCTTTATAAAAGTTTAGGCCTATTTTATTTCCTAAAAAAATCCTCACTTGGTCTGGGAGACCCTGTTGGGTTAACCTATTTTCACTTCTAAAACCAATATAAAAAATCCATCCTTTACCGTCAATATGATTTTAAAATAATTATTATAAAAATTAATAAATCATGATTGGAATTGAAGATAACATTAAAAATATTTACACATATGGTCTATATATTTATTTATTCAATAACTCTATCAAATAAAGCATTTAATGATCATTTGAGAATATTATTATCATATGGAGTAAGTTTAATAAATAAAATTTAACTGTATAATCATGTATAAATATCAAAATTAAAATATACTAATAAATTATATAATCACTTAAAAATCAAATAATTACATCTATAATGATATGTATTTATTTATCTCTCGTGTGTGTGTATATATATATACTTCTTATTTTTATATAAATAATGATCTTATTTAACATATCTTCTAATTAAGTGTGTAGGGCATAAAAATGTATGGTGTTGGTATTTATTTTTATTTATATATTTATTAAAGTGTCACAATTCACAACTAGTGAAGGTCCACGTTCCTCGTTTCAAAAGATTCCCAGTTCCGTTTGTTTCAAAGGTGGTGTAAAACTCATATATTCAGTTTAAAAATTATTAAGTAACACTTTAAATTTACTTAAGATTTCTTAAAATAACTTAAATTTAATATACATATTATTTTACTGCAAATTTTATATATATATATATATATATATATATATATATATATATCTCCTATTGATAACATTAAAAATATTTACACAGATGGTGCTTATTTATTTATTCAATAATTTTATCAAATAAAGTATTTAAATGATAATTTGAGAATATTATTATTACCATATGGAGTAAGATTAATTAATAAAATTTAAATGTATAATCGTGTTTAAAAATCAAAATCAAAATATATTAATAAATTATATAATCACTTAAGAATCAAATAATTATATCTAAATTTAATCATATTTATTATAATTAAAACATATTTAAGCCCTTTATTGTCTCAACAGATGATCAATCTTTTTTTTTTAATGTGTATTTAATTTTTGTAACCCAACTATGTTCCCGGAATGCAAAATACTCCATTAGGGTTAAGGGTCGATGGAGTTGCTCGAGAATGGATGGTTAGGGTAGGTGTATTATGCAACAACTCCGCCGCCTGCATTATGGAAAATGTAGGAACCTGATCTCTTCTTTGATTATGCATGTGTCGACAATGAAGAGGAACACTAGGGGCATAATGGCACTGCCAGTGTTACTCAACGATTATGGTGTATTATGGAAAGGGATTCGTTGGAGATGGGGGGAAGTGAATGCACTAGAAGCAGAAGGGGCAAATCCAGATCTCAACGATAAAGTTAACGATACAAATGGATTTGAGGACGGAACAACATGTGCGACAGTAGATGTGCGCCTAAGGGAGGACTAGGCATTGAGGGGAAGTGCTTTATGAGAGTGTAGAAGACAGACTCTGAGACAATGACATTTACAGACCCTACTTCGTGTTTCTCTTGACAGATCCATACAACCTCTATTTTTGCTTATGGAAAGTAAATTTTAGAAAACACTATAACACTTGTAGAAAATAGTTTTTGAAAGTGTTAAAAAAAATCATTTTTTTCCATAATTTAGGTTTTAGAAAAGGGTAATTTTGAGGGAAAATAAACAAACAAATACATAAGGAATGTGAATTTAGTAAATGGGGAAATACATTTAGCAATATAATTCATGTTGATAATCCTAAATAAACGAGAATTTTACCAATCGTCTATCTACTACTTTAATCTTACAATTCTTTTGTAGTTTGTTTTTCAATACCTTAAACTCAGTTCTTCCCTATAACATGGACCACAAGAGACCCTTTTTATGATGCACATCATTTCTTAAATTCATCATCAAGATTGAGAATCATAGGGTAGGCCGCAACCTAGCTCCTTATCCATGTTTATGTCAATAATTTTTTAGAAATTCATCATTTTCTTTTAAACAGTGTTATTAAATTAAGATCATTAATTTAATTTAAATATTAGGTCATTATTTGGTTGAACCAATAAGTCATTGGTTGAATTACATAAATCCATAAATTCTAACTATAATAACATAGATAATTAACATATAATGTTATGTTTAACATATATATACCAATTGTATATGATGGTGTGGTGACAAAGTTCCTTAATACCTTACAAAAGGTCGTTTGAACGTGAAATCAGCATAGCAACACAAAAGTTAAAATTAACTTATGTCCTTTAGTTTGTGAAGAAGTTAAATGTATGGATTGATTTTATTTTATGGTAAAAAAAATTGAATTCAATTATATTATATTCTTATGTTTTCTTTTTCTATAAATACTTATGAATCCAAGCATGGGTAGAAATTAATAAATATCCATGTAAGACTCCACTCCAAATTTGTGCCAATAAATAGTAACTTTGCTCTCCTTTAAAATATGAACTCTAACTCCTAATTAGACTATTACCACCTCAAACTCTCCATAACATAGCTAGGTTTTATAGTCTATTGAGATGTCACCACCTTGGTACCCCCATCCCTGAGCAAGTCTCCCGTACGTCGTCTACCATCGGCTGAGGAACCACCTTGAGTACCACATGAGCAGAATACGGGTCCCCCAATCTTGTGCCTTCTGCGCACCCTTATCCTGAACCCCCCCAGAAATAACAGTTCATTCATTTTATCTTTGAATTATATCAAGTTAGCCAAGGTACGTAGTTCTTTGTGGATGTAGTTTATTTGGGTGGTTTTTTTTCTTTTTTTATCAGTACAATTAAGAAACTCATCTCTGTTCTTACGTAATCATGCTTTGATTAACTCTTAATTAAGTATTTTTTTTATTTTAAAATGAAAGTTGTATCAATGAAATTGGATCTAATGGAAGGAATTAGTCTCCGACAAATTAATAAAAAAAGGTTTAAATTCTCACTAAAAGAAATGTCTATATCTAGTGTCCAGCTATTCCTTATACATTATTGTACATCTTGGAAGGAGATAATCTGTGGGGAAACCAAAAAAAAAAAAAAAAAAATTAAGTCACGGAAAGCTAGAATAACTAGATATAGAATGTCTCAAATTAAAATTAAAACCTCATTTCAATTATACTTAAAAATTGTGGTGGATAAAAGCTGACATATTTATTTCCTGGGAAAACGTTTGGCAACACCAACTAAATAGCTCCGCTGATAAAAAAAAAAAAAAATTCAAACTAATTAGTAGCTCCATGTGCCTGACAAAGTCAAATTTTTAATCTGGCATGTCCTTCGCAATAAGAGAGATTGAGAACTCGTTCTATGGCCCATGCAGAGACCATTCACTTGTTCAGACTGCAATATGAGTTCACACATACCCATTGGAATTTTATAATGCTCCAATTCACTTTCTTCCCCACTCATTACTGATATCAACAGCTAGATTTTGATGTTTTCGAAATAATATAGATCCCTTTTTTTTTTTTTTTTCTCTTTTTCCTCCCCAATGTATTTCATGTGAAGTTTGGTGCGCCAGAAATAGTATACCACATGAATATGTTCATTAGTGATCATTAGGAACCAGATTCAATTTTCTGTTGGAAATGAAGATTCTAATTCAACCTCAAAGTTATGTTAAAGGTTTGTGTGTACACCTTATTACTCACTCTTGACTCTGCCTTTTGGAGCATGAAATTTGAAAACCGCACATTCACCAATGGTCCAACCATCAAAATAAGTATTCTTCATTATAGTCTCAACTTAACGTAGATATGTTATCATTCTCTCAAGAATCATTGCTTGGTTTAGGATGTTAGATATAATACCATCCACGTGCAGTTCTACTGCTAACATTCTATTGCTAATTTTGCGCCACATTTTATCTATAATTTGTCACGTTATTAATTTGCAGGCAAACACAACCGTGATTGTAACCGCAATTTAAAACATTGGAATTCGATGGATCTGATTATGCTGGTGTCACATGAAGCGGATTACCCGCCAATACCATTTACCAGTTTCAACATTTTGTTTGCTGAATTCCAGTTTCAATCTTTATTCTTCTCCACATTAATTACGAGAAGTTGCTAATAAGTATAATCATTAGGAAATTATCCTGTTACTCACTTTAGTTTACGGAAAGGAAAAATGAAAGTGCTTTCTGCCTGATATGATGTCCATGATCCATCTCTGTCTTCGGCCAGTTTCTTCTTCCCGTCTTATTATTGATCTGAAGATTTGTAAAAGTGATTTTCTTTCTGGTAAGTTACATTGAAATTATTTTCTTTCTGATTAAGTTATATAACTACTTGTATTCCAGAAGTATTGCTGAGTTAGTAAGGATCATACTCAATAATCTTATTAGTTATTTGAATTTTGTGATCGATATGAAAATCTTATTAGTGGACAGATAATGAGTCTTCAAATATGTCTTGACCTTGACATTGACCTAACTCAACTAAACTTTTAATATGAGTGATTATATTTTGAGAAATAAAAATTCAAACATCCAATTAATAACTCTTTTTTTACTTTATCACATTATATCATTAATTAAATCAATCACTTATTTTTTATCTTTTTCTTTCTTTTTCAAGTTATAGGCAACTCAAGATTATCCAACTAACATTTTTCTTATAATAATTTGTGTAATTAATTAGTTAAAAATCTAAAAACTATTTCCTTATTCTAAATGTTCCGTTCCTTAAAAACGGAGTTCCAGCAATATGCCAGAAATCAATATAGGATCAATCTCTCTCTCTCTGAAGGTGCTTATGAAGATTAAAACAACTCCAGGAAGAAGATCACAGCACAAACTAACCACAAATTGGACGTGGGGTGTGTGCACTATGAGCATGGAAAGAGAGAGTAACAGAGTGTATGTACCTTGCACCTTTGGTGTGAATGACTATTTATGCTTACTGACCTGTGGAGAAATAGGGAAACTATTCCTATTCTTGATCACAATCTTCTAAAAGATGAACAAAGATTCTGGATAGTTGATGTGAAAATAACCTTCTATATCTTCTTTGATTCTGTAAATATTTAGGACTTCAATCTTTTTTAATCTTTCCGTAAATAACTTGTTCTTGGTTGTCTTGGGCCTTTTAGCTGCGGCCCAATATAAAAGATCCGTAACAGTTGCCCCTCATCTTGGTTATTGAGTAATCTGAATGACCGAGATGAATATATTGTTCTTTTACTCCCATAGCCGAGATAATTATTTCGAATAAGTCGGCCTAAGTGGTATCCTTTCGATGCGTTGTATATGACCTTCTGTTCTTTTATGAGTTGACCTCTTTTTCCGACTTCGGCCGAGATAGCGACCTGTAAGCCGACCTCTTTTCCCAATTTCAGCCGAGATTTATGACCTATAAGCCGATCTCTTATCCCGATTTCAGCCGAGATATTGATGTGCCTATTTTCTGCTCAGGCCGACCTGTTTTCTTCGACTTTGGCCGAGCTAATGAAACGTTTTCTTCTGTGAGACCGAACTCTTTTTCCTGACTCCAAGTTCCAAGGCAATGAAGTTCTTCTGCTGTCGTTTGGACATATGAAATGACGCGCCTCCCTAGCATTTAATGCTCTGCCATTTCTTTGCACGTTCTAATTATGACCATCCCCTGTCATAAGTCTATCTTGCCCCTGTCTCTTGGTTAACTGGCCATAATTGGTCATAATTGCCCCAGTAATCAGGCACGTTGTCAGTTATTATTTTTTAATTCCAATTTTTCGACGGTTACCATTTATTTTTAATTACGTGGGTTCCGGCGGTTTCCATCCACTCTTATAGCCTATACCTTGTCATTTTCCCCCACTTTCTCAAAACTTTGGCTCATTTCCCTCCTGTTGCTTGCTTTCGTTCTAGCATTCTTCTTCTTTTTGTCCACGCATTTGGTGCTTCAACTTCCCTTTCTTCAAAGTTCTTCAATCCAGGTATCTCATTCTTCCTTCTATTTTTACTTCGTGATTCTATATTGCTTTTCTTCTCTTCTCCATCATTTTTGTTTTTATTCTTGGTGATACCCATTTCTTTTGGGAATTCCCTTTCTGGGTTTCTTATCTCATTCATCTGTTCCCCTCCATCCCTGGTTCCTCTTTTTGATATTTTCTCAAATCTCATAATGGTGAAACTTACCCCTGAAGAAGAGGCTCGTATTGCTGAAAGAGTCTCTCCTGGTGTAGCTTTTTGGTTTTTTGGCAAACCCCTTAGTGAGGAGGATAAGACCAAACGCTTCCTTCGAAACCCCAGTGGTGGTTCTAAATCCTCAAAAAATCCCTCAGTTGCCAAACTTCCTCCTTCTAAAGCCATAACAGGTCCTTCTAGGATTGGAACAGGTTCTAGTATTGGGCCTGTCAAGGAGTCTAGAGGTCGTATCCCTTCCTCAAAAAATGTTAAGTTTTCTTCACAAAATGTGCAAAGTTCTGGTACTAAATCCACTAGGGAAACTAGGGTTCATACTGTGACTTCCTCCGCCCTTCCCCCAAGATCTTGCCCACCAGAACCTCCTTCCGAAGTCCGGTTTGAGCCGTGCACAAGGTGCATGGATAAGTTCATGTACCTAGCCAGCGCGGGCTTTGATAAGGACGCTGAGAACGTGCTAGATGCGTGTCGGCATAATCCTCTAGCTGTCATTCCTTCATTGCCTCCGCCTAGAGCCGAGATATCATCTGAAAGTGTCTCGGCCGGCCTCATCCGACTTGCCGACTGCCCTGCAGGTACCTTTTACTGATTATTCTCTTTTTTGTTATCGTAGGTTATCATGGAAATTCCCTCAGTAGAAATTGTCGAGGAATCTCGGTCAAGCGGTTCACACGCCGGCAACCCGTCTCCTGATCTGTTAGCCCAGTTTCCTTGGGTGACCTTCGAGGTTCTCAACACCTCGTCGTCTATGAGTCCGGAGGGCATAGCCGCCCTCCCTGTAAGGAATCAAGAAGGATTCTCAATTCGCCATCCCGGCCCTCATGTTCCCATCTGTTCGAGTGCCGGGCAAGGCGACTCTAGTTTCTTCTTCTTCTGTACCGATGTGGTTACCCATCTGGGTATTCGTTTTCCACTTTCCGAGTTTGAAATGAAACTCTTAAAACACCTTTCCCTAGCTCCTTCACAGCTTCATCCAAACGGTTGGGCCTTCATTAAATCCTTCGAGGATTTGTGTATTAACTTAGGAATTCCCAGTACAGTCCCTGTCTTTATGTATTATTTTTCAGCTCAGACTGGCGGCTCAGGCTGAGAGCCCTCAAACCGAAAAGGGTGGACTTCCTTAAGGAGTCGCCCTAAACGCAAACTTTTTCCCCTCTTTGCTGATTCTTTTAAAAGATTTAAAAATAACTATTTTTAAGGTTAGTGCCAAACCTGGCCAACAGCCCTTCTTTTTGCAAGGGCCGGAGTCTGCCGGAGTAAAGTGGAAGTTTTCACTTTACTGGTCTCGTGCCCATCACGAATTCCACCCCTCCTTCTACCATCGTGATGAGACCGGGTTGTCGGATGAAGATGCTTATTCGGTCATCCAAATTGATGCCTTTCGAGAGAGTCAGGGTCTATGTGAAATTCCCTCGGCTCTTCCTGACTGTTAGTCTATTTTATAGAATGTATTTTCTTATTTTCTTCTATTCTCGGTACTTATTATTTTTCTGTCTTGTTTTATTTTTGCTTTGCAGCTGCCGAGATGGAAGATCAATCCGGCGACCTCCGCCCCCGATCCCGCAAGTCATCCGGAGCTCCTCGTCCTCCTTCGGCTACCAACGCAGTTCCCCCCTTCTTCAAAAATCTCAAGAAGAGGAAGGTGACCAAGTCGGCTTCCAAGGTGACCACCACTTCGGCCGTGCCGGCCGTTCCTATCACCACCGTCCCTGCCACCGTCGCCCCTCCTGCCAAAGTCCTCGCTCCTCCTCCGCCTGCTCCGGTAGTTGATCCCCCAGTCGCTGAATACTCTTCAGCCTTGCCTCCCGATGCTTCAAAGCTAGAGCTCGGCCATCTATGGGAGCGGGGAGTCGAGGCTCTGTTCCCATTCATCCAGGCCCCAAAACGTTTTGCCGACTCCTCTCGGTTCTCGGACGAAGACGTCTATCTGCTTCAGCGGATGCAGCAGCAGGTTATTCAAACGGCCTCCTTGGTTGATTGCCTTGTCGTGACCAAGGATCGATGCCACAAGTATAAGGAAGAACTTGTTGCTGCCGAGACCAAGCTTCAAAGGACCGAGGATGGGTTGGCTGCCGCTCGAAGACAGGCCGAGCAAGAACGAGCCGAGTTCGAGCGGGATCTTCGGGCGTCTCGGTTTGAGACCGAGCAGGCCCTTGCTTAAGCCTCCCTTTTGGCCCAAAATCTGAATGAGGTGAAAACCTTGTTTGAGGGTGCTGAGGCCGAGGCAAGGGATGCTAAGTCCAAGCTCGTGGTGGCCGAGAAGGAGGTGGGCGATTTACAGGACTCGCTGTCTTCGGCAGCCGAGGATTCTTTCAACAATGTCGTGCCCAGATCCAATGCCTTAACCCTGGGATTGCTCTGAATACTGAGGGGTTACATTTCCAATCTTTTGTCCGAGATGGAGCTGTAGTCCCTTATTTTGAACAGGAGGATTCCATTGTTGAGGCCGAGGATCTTCCGGAGGTCGGTGCTGAAGGTAACTCGGTTCCAGGGGGCGATGCTTGAATGGCCGGGATGCCGGTTTTAATATGTAATTTTCTGTTTTTATTTTGAACAATTTCTTTGTTCCGTAAACAATTATATCTTTGGAAAATATATTTTTATTTCCCATATTCTTGTCAAAAAATTTTCTAAGTATGCGCATTTGAATATTCGTTTGGCTCCAACGGCCAAGCATAATATCGGTCGATTTACACGAGGTATCTCGGTTTTTTGCTTATTCCAAGTTATCGTTAGTGTATCACAGCCGCTTTGGACCGTGCCGACCTGATCAGGGTTGGAAAACACCTCGGATCCGCATGGAACGATATAAATATTGCTCAACGAGCTTTAGTCAATGTATAAAATTGATATCGAAGTATATTTCAAAAGAAACTTGTCAATTCTTGACTTATTTATTCATAAATATCAACTTCATTCGTTTCTATGATTCCGATGAAAGAGATTACATGAAGTGGGGGTGTCTAAGCCGTTGGCCGCCACTTTACTCAATTAACAGAAAACACATAAAAACATTCAACTATAATATGTCTTCAATTTGTCGGCATTCCATGTACGTTTGATTGCCTTCTTAGCTAATGTCTCCAACATATATGCTCCATGGCCGAGATCCTGAGAAACTCGGTATGGCCCTTCCCAATTAGCCACCAGCTTTCCATCCTGAGCATTCTTATTGCCGATGTCGGCTCTTCTCAAGACCAGATCGCCTTTTTCGAAGGATCTCGGTCTGATCTTCTTGTTGAATCTCCTGGCAACCAACTGCTTTGCGGCTACATCTTGGATATGTGCTTGAGCTCGGGTCTCGTCTATCAGCTCTAGCTCGGTGATCAACGCCGCATTATTAACTTCTTCTCCTTCCTTGAGTATCTTCATTCTTCTCCAGGAAGGCTGTCCGATCTCAACCGGGATCATTGCTTCGCACCCGTATGTCATTCTAAATGGTGTTTCTTGGGTAGATGATTGGACAATGGTCCTATGCGCCCATAGAACATAGTATAGCTGCTCCACCCAACTTCCTCCGGCGTCACACATCCTTTTTCTGAGTCCTTCCAAAATCACTTTGTTGGCAGCTTCGGCCTGGCCATTAGACTGTGGGTGTTTGACGGAAGCAAAATGGTGCTTGACGTGAAAGTCGGCCATCATCTCTCTGAACTTCTTATCAGTGAACTGAGTCCCGTTATCTGTGACGATTTCGGCCGGGATCCCGAATCGGGATATAATGTTTCTTTCGAAGAACTTCCGAACCCGAGCCGAGGTAATGGTGGCTAATGGTTCGGCTTCTATCCACTTTGTGAAATAGTCAACTGCTACAATGAGCCATTTCAGTTGACCCTCGGCAGCTTTGAAAGGACCCAACAAATCCATCCCCCACTTGTAGAAAGGCCAGGGAGAAGTGATAGTTGTCAGCTCGGATGGGGGGACCATATTATCTTAGCGTGCTTCTGACAACTTTCGCACTTCTTCACGTGATCCTGCGCATCTACCTTCATAGTCGGCCAGAAGTATCCGGCCCGAATAGCCTTTACTGCTAATGCCTTAGCCCCCATGTGTTGGCCGTTGATGCCCTCATGTATCTCGGCCAAGATATATTCTGCTCGGTCAGGTCCAACGCAGAGCAACATGGGGGTGTGTGGTCCCTTTCGATACAGCTCGCCCTCTAAGGTAGTGTATAGCACCGCATCTCGGATCAACCTTTTGGCCTCGGCGTCATCATCTGGGATTATTCCCTGCTCCAGGTATCTAATAATAGGCTGCCTCCAGTCGGACTCGGTCGATATCATCATGACGCAAGTGGGATAAGCCAGCTCCTGCTGGACCACCGTTCTATGGTTGCCTGCGCCCTTGGTACTTGCCAGTTTGGACAATATATCGGCCCTCACGTTTTCTTCTCGGGGAATATGGGAGATGGTGACTTCATCAAACTCAGCAATGATCTCCTTGACCCTAGCCAAGTACTTGATCAACAAGGGTCCCTTGGCCTGATATCTACCTCCAATCTGTGCCGCTACGAGCTGTGAATCTGTGAAAACTTTCACCTTCTGGGCTCCTTACTCTTTGGCCGAGATCAACCCGGCTATCAAGGCCTCATACTCGGCCTGATTATTTGATGTCAGGAAATTGAGCCGCAGAGACTGCTCTACCAATGTTCCCTGAGGATTCTCTACTATGATTCCTGCTCCACTTCCCTTTTTGTTGGACGATCCGTCCACAAAGAGGGTCCACACTTCCTCGTGGCCCAAGGTCGATGGGGTAAGTTCGACCAAGAAGTCGGCCAGAGCTTGGGCTTTGATAGCATGTCGGGCCTCATATTTCAAATCAAACTCGGATAGCTATATTGTCCAGTTCATCATTCTTCCTGCTAAGTCCGGTTTGTGAAGAACTTGCCGGATCGGCTGGTCGGTACGTACTGTAATAGTGTGACCCTGGAAATATGGACGCAGCCTCTTAGCCGCCACTAAAAGTGCAAAAGCTACCTTCTCCAACTTCTGATATCTCAACTCCGAGCACTTCAAAGCTCGGCTTATGAAATATACAGGTAGCTGAGTCTTGCCGGTCTCCCTGACTAGCACGGCACTCACCACCTCCTCGCCCACAGACAAGTATAACACAAGTGTTTCACCCGGCTCTGGTTTAGATAACACCGGCGGTGAGGAAAGACACCTCTTAATCTCCTGAAAGGCAGCCTCACATTCCGGACTCCATCCAACTCGGGCTTCCTTCTTTAGCAACCGGAAAAAGGGGAGGGCCTTTTCTGCTGATTTAGGCAGAAATCTTGTCAGTGCTGCCAGCCTACCAGTCAGCTGTTGTACCTCCTTCTTAGTGGCCGGGAATTTCATGTTCAGGACTGCTTCACACTTGTCCGGGTTAACTTCAATACCCCTGTGAGTCAACATGAAGCCCAGGAATTTTCCCACCGTTACTCCAAAAGCACATTTGAGCGGGTTTAACCGGTTGTTATTTTCCCTTAATCTACGAAAAGTCTCCTGCAGATCTCGGACATGATCGCCATCTGACACTGTCTTCATAATCATATCATCAATGTACACCTCTATATTTCGGCCGAGCTGCTGGGCGAAAACCTTGTTCATCATGCGTTGGTAAGTGTCAGTATATGGATGTCCTAGAGACAATCTTTAGATTAGGACGTACATGTACTTTTCAATGTTGTCATGAATAAATTATAAGCGCTCTTTATCTTGTTTCATATTTTGTCTCGATATTATTATTAATATATGAGTAACTGGATAAAACCCTTGGAATAGAATAGGTATCTCTTGAATATCAGTGATGGGATCACGATCATGA
>PYAF01004305.1:841512-857149 GCA_007407185.1 Glycine tomentella | reverse complement strand
TTGAGTCTTGACAAGAAGTGGTGTGGATCAACATTAGAGGGCTTGTATCTTCAAGCCTATTCTTGATCATCAATTTCGAATATAAACAAGGTAACATCTATGTCCTAAAGAATGATTCTTGAATGGTATGTGTGTTTCCGCTTTGAAAATTTTGTTTTTTCTTCTCACATGCCTACGGGCTTCAAGGCCCTATCTTACAGTAAGTGGCTCCGGCATTCTTCAAGCCAAAAGGCATCACGTTATAACAATAATTGGCCTCTCCTCCCCTGAAGGCCGTCTTCTCCCGATCTTCTGGATACATTGGAATCTGATTGTACCCCGAATATGCATCCATGAAAGACAGCAACTTGTATCCGGCAGAGTTGTCCACAAGCTGGTCTATGCTCGGCAGTGGATAAGAATCTTTGGGACACACTTTATTGACATCTATGTAGTCAACACATACTCGCCATTTGCCGCTGGGCTTCTTAACCATCACCACATTGGATAGCCAGGTAGTATACTGGATTTCTTGTATGAAACCAGCATCCAACAGTTCTCGGATATGCTTCTCCAGTGCTTGCTTCCGATCAAGGCCGAGATTCCTTCTCTTTTGAGCTACTGGTTTTGCATCAGGGTACATGGATAATCTGTGGCAGCAGAATGCAGGATCTATATCTGGAATTTCTGAAGCTCTCCACGCAAAAACATCTCGGTTATTTTTAAGCCATTCTATCAACTCGGCCCGTGCAGCTGGATCGGTTATCATCCCAATCTTAGTAACTTGGGTGGCCTCTGGGCCGATCTGAATATCCATGAGCTCGTCGGCTGGCTCAGATCTCCATTCTTCCACTTTCTCCAGTACATCAAGCTCCACCAGGTTTACAGGTCTTACCTGCTTTCCGTTCATTCTCCCAGATTCATCTTGGCCATTTTGACAACTCGGCACTGAAGAGGGGCCGGCTACACTCTCCTTCACAGCATTGAAATAACACTGGCGAGACTCCCTCTGATCTCCGCAAATAGTAATGACTTTGCCGTTGCTTCCTATCAACTTCATTTTCTGGTGCTTGGTGGACATCAAAATATCCCACTTATGAAGGGTGGGTCTTCCGAGAATCACATTATAGGGGGAAGGAAACTCCCCTACCACGAATTTCACCCTTTCCGACTTGAAACCCTCTTTCGTTCCTAACGTGAGTCGTAACTCGATGGAGCCTTTGAGTGCAGTATTTTCTCCATTGAAGCCCGATAATAGTGTTTGACACGGCTTCAGGTCCTACTCGTCCAGGTTCATCTTTTTGAAGGCTGACCAGGATATAATGTCGGGACAATTGCCATTATCAACAAATATCTTTTTAACTCGACAGTTGGCTATGGTCCCAGTAATGACCAAGCCATCCTCATGTCCAGGTATCACATCGACCAGGTCGTCTCTGGTAAAATAAAGCAAGGGTGGCTCCCCCTTATCACTGGTAGTTTTAAACTTGGGCTGCTCCCTCACTGTCAACACTTCTCTGAGGTACTTTCGGCGCTGATTGGCTGTGTCACCTCCTCCTCCCATAGCGCCGGTAATGACATTGCACTCAAACTCTGGCTCGGGAAATTCTTCTTCATCTGTCTTCTTTCTCTTCTCATCTCGGCCTTTCACCTCATCATTGGGATTGCCTTTACGCTTTCCCTGCTGCCCCTGGGTTTTTATCACATATCGTCTCAGCTTTCCTTCTCGGATGAATTTCTCTATAACATCCCTCAAGTCCCAGCATTGATCGGTAGTATGTCCGGGGCCGTTGTGAAACTCGCAAAAACGAGAATGATCAAGGCCGGTCTTCTTGAACACCGGTCGAGGTCAGTCTACCTTCTTCATCTCAGTCAAAACTACTTCCCTCCACAGTTGCGCCCGAGAGGTGTTCAACGGGGTATATCTGTCATATTTGGTCTCGTGCCTCCCCGGTCTATGGCCGACTTCCAAACTCCTGTTGGGGGGCATATTCCCCATGTGGGGGCGGTGTTTTGGTGGTGATCCCCTTCTCTTGGGAGCAGTGTTGGCAATCTCCATCTGTTCCAGCTCCAGGTATTTTTTAGATCGGACTCTGAAATCCAGCAAAGTTCTAACAGGGTCCTTATAGATCGATTTTGCCAGCCGAGATGACCCGTTGAGTCCGGCCGATATCAAATGGACATGCACCTTTTCCTCCAGGCCTTGCACTTGCAAGGCGGCTTCTTTAAATCGGTCCAAATAGCTCTGCAACGTCTCCCCCGGATGTTGTCGGATTTTGCCCAGGACAAACTCGGACTTGGGCTGTTTCTTGCTCGTTGCAAAATTGAGCAAAAATCTCTAGCCGAAGTCCTCAAAATTACGAATTGATCGGGGTGGCAGCGAGTGAAACCATGTCTGAGCTGGCCCTGTCAGAGTGGTGACGAATATCTGAGAGATAATCGGCTCTTCAATCCCTCGATCACACATCTGCATGTCGAACTCGTCTATGTGCACCTGCGGGTCCTGACTCCCATTATATTTCAACAGAAAAGATCCATCGAAATCCTCCAGAAACTGGGCATTGACGATCTCGTCCACAAACAGACTATTATTGTACTGTCCACGCCTGTACTTCCTCCTGTAGACCTCGGCACCTCCTTCCGGCTGGTAAGCCGAGCTTCGTACTGTTCCCTGTGGGTTTCTGAACGCAGCCGGACATGGGATCTCGGCTCTGGGCGGCTCAAGGTGTAGTTCTGGGTTATGCATGTTCTCAGCCGGGTTGGCTAGGCCGGGGTGAATCGTCGGTTCCTGGGGTGGTAACTCCATACAGCCGAGGCGTTGCTCCATCATTTGTAATCGGTCATGCTCGCCCATTGTCCATCTCGCACAACGTTCATCTAATTGTGCCAACATATGATTCATATCCTCTTGCCGCTGAAGGGCATGTCGTCTCTCGAGCCGTTCAATCCGCGATAAAATGGACTGCAACGCATTGCTGGTGAAGCGTTGCATGGATTCTTGATCTACCTCGGCCGGCGCGGGCAACGGGTTTTCAGCAGGTGCGTGAGGTGGGTCATTCTGCGCTCGTGATGAAGCTGTATCCGTCAAAGCATCCTCCACCCGGACCGATCGTGATCGGACGAGTTCGGGTGGGCCTTCAAGCTGGTGTCTTCTCATGTTTACCATGGTGGGAATCGAAGTTTAACGTTCCCCACAGACGGCGCCAATGTTCCGTTCCTTAAAAACGGAGTTCCAGCAATATGCCAGAAATCAATATAGGATCAATCTCTCTCTCTCTGAAGGTGCTTATGAAGATTAAAACAACTCCAGGAAGAAAATCACAGCACAAACTAACCACAAATTGGACGTGGGGTGTGTGCACTGTGAGAATGGAAAGAGAGAGTAACAGAGTGTATGTACCTTGTACCTTTGGTGTGAATGACTATTTATACTTACTGACCTGTGGAGAAATAGGGAAACTATTCTTATTCTTGATCACGATCTTCTAAAAGATGAGCAAAGATTCTGGATATTTGATGTGAAAATAACCTTCTGTATCTTCTTTGATTTTGTAAATATTTAGGACTTCAATCTTTTTTAATCTTTCCGTAAATAACTTGTTCTTGGTTGTCTTGAGTCTTTTAGCTACGGCCCAATATAAAAGATCCGTAACACTAAAATAAGTGTTATCCTAATTTATTTTTACATATTAAGAAAAAGTTAATAAATAAATAAAAATAATAATAATTTTATAAAATTAACCTTAATATTAATATTATATTGAATAATTAAAATTATACTTATAGAAATATTCGTTAAAAAATAACTATTAAAATATTAAATACAAACACTTTTTTTTTAATGCAACACTTAGTTTGTCTAAAATCACTCGTCAAGGGGAGGCTCCCACTACCTGTCCCACATGAAAAAAGCATGGTCCAATCGGTACAATCTGGTCTGGCTCTGCGGCTTTTCCGCTGTTTATTTTTTTTTTTTTATGAAGAAAAAAACATAACTACAAACTGTTCTTTCTTTTTCGTTCCTCGTCATCGCGGATTCATAGTTTAAAAATTATTCCTTTGAGCAAATTAGTTTAAGGATGATGAAATTCATATTAACGAATCCTAAAAGATAATATAAAGAAAGAAAATATATATATATATATATATTATTTCTTAATTATATGAATCATTCCATTGCAAATTTTCGTCTTTTCTCTTGGCATTTTTTTATTATAGAAACATAATTGCAAAAAAATAAAGAGGAACCTAACAGCAACAAGTGGAGGTGAGTAGCAATAAGGAAAAAGAGAGTGGAGTTACGGTGATGGTGGTCCCAGACAACGACCATGACGATGGATGCTAGAAGTATTGATCGCACATTGAATGCTATGATCGTTACTAACTCAGCAATGAAACAGCTTGAAGTGCTGAACTCTGAATAATTGCACCCACACGGGTTGAATTGAAGAAGCAGATGCCGTCATGTCCCCACATCCTTGCCTGCCTGCAACTTTGCCTCCATATATTATCAACATGGATAAATTTCTTTAAAGATATTTTTAAAAAAATAAAAATAAAAAGTAAAAAAATAAATTATTTCATAAGTTAAAATTAGATAATTATTAGTTAATTTAAGGATGTCATTTTATATTTTAAAGAAATTATATGAGAAAAATTTTACAAATTAATTAATAGAAAATTAATTTTAGTTTATATAAAAAAAATTTCATTATAAAAATATTTCTAAAAAAATTTACACTCAAACAGATTCTATATCAAGATTTTCTTAAAGAGTGTTTTTAACTAAAATATCAGTTAAAACATGAAAATAAATATTTATTGTGTAAATTATAAAAAAAATATAAACAATTATAAATAATATAATTTTGTCTTTAATAAAAATATTCTATTTTAAATTTTTTAATTAATATTTTTAGGATACTTATTATTATTTGTTATTATATTATTATATGCTGTCTTGTCAATGACATGCAACAATTGATGGATACATCAAGAGTAGATTCTGTAATTATTCCTGACACGTCATCTTTTTAAATATAAAAGGAAATTTAAACATAACTTTATTAGGTATGAATATGATAACAACAAAAGTACCCCCACAGACCCAACTATACCCATCAGCCAAGATAAAATTCTCATCGAAAAAATTGCTGCTGCTTCTTCTTGTTCTTATAAAAAAGGAAATATTAAGAAGAAAAAAATAAACTATCGATTAATAACATCAGAAAAATGGATCTGAAAAATGAAAATTATGCACAAGTCCTCTAATTGATTATTTTTGTGTGAATCAAATTTAGATTATTTTAGTAACCAAGCAACTAATAATGTATTTGGTAGAGCGTAAATAAAGAAGAAAAGAAAAAGGAGAAAAAATGCATTGTTCATGTTTCACAAAATAATTAAATCATTATTCATAAGAATAAACCTTAAAAAAATCATTCGAAGTATAAAAATCATTCAGAATATTAAAAAAAAACTAACTAAAATATCTTCTTATTTAAAAAATGTATGAAATGATAATTTAAGACTTCCACCTCGCGTAATTAATTAAGGTTTCTTAGCACAGGATAAACTTATAGAAGTTTGATGGACCAAAAAATCCGCAGTTCCTAACGGAATAGGTAACAAAGCAACTTTACCACCCACTGCTAGCAATATAAAACATAAGGATAAGTCAGCATAAGATCACACACACACATATATATACTGTTCAAACTATTAACTCACCAATTATGTCATTTTTGCCTTTTAAACTTTACTTAAATCTCATCTTATATATACATACAACCAACGTTGTTCTGAAGTAGTTATTGATAAATTATAATTTGAATAAATAATTAATTAATTTAGTCATTTAAGAAATTATTCGATTTAATTTTCTCTTTAAAGATAATTCTTTTTATCTCAACTAAAGTTAAAAAAAAAATCTCAAATAATTATTTAAAATCACAAATATGAGACATTTTAATTTTTCATACATTTGGGTTAATATTTTCAATAACTATTAGATTATTACAATTTTTTTCATGTCAGCTACCTTTATATATATAACATTTATAGAATTTATTAATAATTAATATTTGTTGAAAAACTTAACTAATCACTTTAATAGGTGATTCCAATCATATTTTTTCTATCAACTAAATTATTATATTTTCTATTTTTAAGGACTTTTTATATATTAAAATTGAAAAAAGGCTAAAGTATCTCACGTTGATAATCTTAAAGAAATACTTGTTCACTTTTTTTTGCTAAAGGCTAAATTAGATTGAATATTTTTTTAAGACACAGCATTAGATATTTTTTAAATTTACAGTTCAATTTTTTTCCATCTTTATGTCCATCACATTATCATACTTTTTTTTCTTTATCCTTCTTATATAAAAATATAAAATAAATTAACTTGATACCTCTTGAAGTTTCGTCAATTTTTTCTTGATACCTCTTCAATTTTTAACTTTGCACTGACTCTTTAATCATTTAAAAAATATTATATTGATATCTCTTATACATTATAATAATCCTCTTAATTTCTTATAAGAAATGTTGATGCAAACATAAAAAAGTAGAAAATGTTTGTTCATTTTTAAGAAATATTGAGTGTGAAAATAATTTACTCTAAAATATAAATTTTTCAATTTCTGTTATTATGTTATTGATGCTAAGTATTTATTAACTTTTGTTACTAGTTTATTATGGTTAAAAAGTTTGATGGATCATTTTAATATTTTCTTAATCATATTTTTTTATATAAAATTTAAATTCAAGATTTTACTTTAAAGGATTGAGTATAGTATCACGTGGGCAAACAAATTAATGGTAAATGAAAAAAGTTGTGATTTGTGTGGGTTTGAAAGGTAGTGTATGGTGATAATTTGTCCGAACAAAGGGAGATACCAAAGCCGAAGGGGAAACCGTGGAAACTGCTCCTTCACACTCTTCCTTCCAAATCCACGCCCCCTTCACGTGGTTTTGGGTCCGTCCGTACACTTTCTCTTTAATGCTACATCACCTATGCAATGCCGTCTTTAGCTGTCACATTTCATTTTGATATTTAAAGGTCAACGTAGAATATAATTAAATAAATTACAAAATGTTTTATAGTAAAATAAGATTTATTTTATTATGTAGAAAAACAGAATGGATTATAATTTTATAATTTCTATCTTATCCTTCTCAGTTTTCTCCAACATTTTGTGTTTTGGTGGATCATAAATTTAGGTATTTATTTTTGCCACTTTTGATGGTACCTTGTGAAAAGGATATAAAACGTGCATTTATTAGCCACCAGAATTAAATTGTTTAATTTATGCTTTATAAAGCCGTGTGTATATATGTCATACATTGAAAAAAAAGTTGATAATCCAATGGGCAATGGCAATATTAAGGCAGCTATCATTAGAGATTGAAGAAATGAATTTCATGTAGTAGAATGGGTTGTTGTTAAAGAATATGGAGACAGGTTGAGAAACCAATTGATTATTTTGCAGTTGAGTACTAGAGTTGTGTTGCAGCCTTGCAGGCCCCCAACATATTAACACGTCTTTTATGTGGAGGAGTAAAAAGTTGTAATGGCAGAGGTTGTACTCTGACAAACTCACGGTGAAGAGGAAGACGATCATTAAACCATATAAACGAGGGTTTGTGCTGTAAAAGGAATAACGTGGTCATTAAGCATTGATTTGATAGAATAAAAAAAATAAAGAAAAAATATTTGAATTAAAATAAAATAATAAAGGTATGAGATATTTTTAAAATTTTATGTTTCTTTTTATCATATTTTTTTTTCTATCAAACTCATACTAAAATATAAAAAAAATATATATTTCATTTTATGTGTGCTTGAATAAATATTGATAAAATTAATTTTGATTAAAATTACTTTTAAATAAAATTGATTTCAAAATTCAATATAAAATATTTTACATCTGTAGGTCACCACCTATCATGAGCTATAGAATTGAAGGGACTAGTCCTAACTCAACCCAAATCCAATCACCCTAGTTAGAGTAAGGGAGTAATAAGAAGGCCCAAGATGATTCATCCCTCAGAACATCAATAATAACTTTCAATTTCAACTCAAACCTCATCTCTAAGAAGATAATCACTCTATCTCTCATATTATCAAAAGGAGAACCTATAAAAGCACACAAAATCATATGTTGTAGATTGTATAATCCTAAAATATCACTAACTCTCATATTCAGATTGCCTAATTGGTTGTTGGAATCCTTATGGGCCCGTTTGGTACCGCAGAAGTTGGAGGAGTTGTCGAAGAAGCAGAATGATTTCGGAAAATGTGTGTGATATGGATGTGCAGAAGAGCATGAAAATTTTAAAAAAATCATGAGACCCATGTCTTTGAACTTCCTATCTAATAATATGCCAGGATGAGCAATGAAATTGCGGCATTTTACTGAAGTACCCCTTTCTTGTTCGCTCCATCGCGAGACCTTGACCGTACTACCACAAATTTTTAAAATATTTACCGGAATGCCACGCGAAGGAAACTATATACCAAACTGCCACGCGACGTAGTTCGCTTGTCAGTCCAGCGAACTAGGTGATGGACACGTGGCAGGCAGAGCGAAATTCGCTAGGGACCCCAGCGAATTAGGTGTCTACGTGGCAGACAGGACATAATTCGCTAGGAGGCCTAGCGAACTAGGTGCACACGTGGCACAGAGGTGGTAGTTCGCTGGAGGGCCCAGCGAACTAGGTGGCCACGTGGAAAAAAAACGAAAAACTTCGAACGGCCATAACTTTTGATCGGAAGGTCCGATGGAGGCGTACGATATGTCAAAATGCTTTAAATTCAGAGACGAGCGTTTTGACATATCGTACGCCTCCATCGGACCTTCCGATCAAAAGTTATGGCCGTTCGAAGTTTTTCGTTTTTTTTCCACGTGGCCACCTAGTTCGCTGGGCCCTCCAGCGAACTACCACCTCTGTGCCACGTGTGCACCTAGTTCGCTAGGCCTCCTAGCGAATTATGTCCTGTCTGCCACGTAGACACCTAATTCGCTGGGGTCCCTAGCGAATTTCGCTCTGCCTGCCACGTGTCCATCACCTAGTTCGCTGGACTGACAAGCGAACTACGTCGCGTGGCAGTTTGGTATATAGTTTCCTTCGCGTGGCATTCCGATAAATATTTTAAAAATTTGTGGCGGTACGGTCGAGGTCTCCTCCATCGCCTCCTCTATCTCTTTCTTTATATGCTCTTCACCACACTTGGTTTGCAGGTCAACATTTATTTTGTCTCAATCATAGCACGGTGGTTAGAAAAAGCATCTGCACAATGAATGAATCGCATAAATATTCCGAAAAGAAAAAAAAAAATTGGAAGATGATTCGAGATATAAGTTATTTATTTATTTATAATAGTAAACAAGGAAAAGGAAAAATGCCCACCCCAAAATTCATTAGATATGTTAAGCGAGAATATTATTGATTAAAAAAATCAATACAAACTTTTTTGTAATGGTTCAAACTTCCTTTTATTGATCAAAAGAAAAGCAAATCATAAAATTAGTAAATATAAAATATAAGGACATAATAGTATTTTTAGTAAAAAAAATCTTACTTAATAAATCACTTTAATTTAAATAATTATTTTCAATTCTACTCCATTTCTCTTTTACCAAACCACTTTTCTTTTCACCCAATTTCCAACTTACTCTCTCTTCTCACTTATTCGCTTCCATTCTTTCCTTTCTCTCCTCACAACCACACATACCCTATATGCAATCTCTCTCCCTCTCTCTTTTCCTAGGAATCTAGACATTAAAGAATCAACACCCCTACCCCCTGCATCTAGCAAATCCAATGGTTTGTGAAGATTCTCTTGCCTTAGTTTGAGTACTCCTTGTGCTTAAACTAAGTTTTTGAATAATTTTTTTATCTTTGGTCATTAAAAAAAATCTCTGGGACATAAATCGAAATGATATATAGCCTGAACTTAAAATTAATTCTAAACCTAAAAATTAATTTCTCAACTTAAAATTGAATATGTGAAAAATTACTTAAAATAATGGTAGCTAATATTTTAACACGACTCTGATAATTAAATATAAAGCCAAACAAGAACTTCATTATTAGGGGGTATAACTTCTCGAAGTAATAAAAAGATACATAGAATTTTCTTCTTAGACATTAAGGACTTCAAAATAAGTCAAAGTTAGATAATTTTTAAACAAATACGTATAAAAGAAGAAAATAAAACTGTGAAATAAATCAACTACCTCTCATTATTCATTCACATTCACGCCTTAACATCTTGCATATAGTAGTTTGGCAGTTATAGAGACAGCAGTAACCTTTTCCTATATATAAGTGGAGGTTTAATTTCAAGTGTTTTTGGACTCCTCATTAAGGGTGTCATTAGATTGCAAACTGAATATCATAAAAGATTTGTTAAGATTGGTCTGGTTAAAATCTCAAAGTCTAATGCACCAAGACAAACAACTTTGTTAGTAACGTATCGGCTAAGGGTCGATATTTTCTTTTCTTTTTTTCCATTAAGGATCGATGCTTAGACTTGGGTAAAGATTTTGATACCACGTTTTGTTTCCTGAATGTTTATGAGATCATTGTATTTCCCAAGAAAACAAAGTGCATAGCTGTAAACTTTTTTGTGTCAAAACAGTTATCCCAATCTATATCTACATAACATAAGTCTTGATATGAATAAAGAAATATGGTTTTGAGGACCATCACTACAAAAAAAAAATTGGAATTTCCGTCGGCCAAAAACCATTGCTAACATAAAAAATCCGTCGATTACTTCAAATTTCTAACAGATTTCTAACAAACAAAAATCCATCGGTAAAATGATCATATTGGAGGTAAATTGCATATATTGAATCTGCAAGGTATACATTGATCAGTATACATTGATCAATACAGTGATTACAAAACATTTACGCATGAATATCATCAACAAATACTTTACCTACCTATATAATTATTTAAAGAGGTGGAAGTTGACATTCCAAAAAGAGTTGTATGATACAAGTCAATACAATGCAGAATAAGGTGAAGATGATGCCTAATCCTCTTCAGAATTGTAAAGTTCAAAGTCATCTTTTAATTCCCCTTCACTGTCATCTTCTAAATTATTTGATTCTCCATTCAAATTATTTGACTATCCTTCATTTGTTAAGAGATTAGCAGGGTCCATTTCTTCAACAACACCTCTTAAATCTTGCAATCCAAAAATACTTTCAACTTCAATGACTTCGTTGACATGTGACATTTCCTCTACTTGGTAAGGCACATCATCTGCTACATTATTGGATTCTATGTAACCCCTAGGCTTCGTTTTAATTGCAATGCACCAACCACGCTTATCCCTTCTTATTGTTGGATACGGCACATAATACACTTGTCTTACATTATGTGCATTAATGAATGGGTCAAACATATTATATCTTTTATCCATTCAAATTTCCACATTGCCATGTTTTGGATCCACTCTTGTTCCTCGACTCGTTGGATCAAACTAGTGACAATAAAATAAAACTACTCGCTTAGCATAGCTTGTATTGTTGTACTCTAGCTCATATATATGTTGAATGACTCCATAAAAATCATCTGCGCCTTCTATAAGGCCCTTTACATAAACCCCACTATTTATCGTTTTCTTTCCCTCAGTCCATGCTTGAGTATGGAATTTGTACCCATTGACAAAGTATGTATGTCATTCTTTAATGTAACTCATAGGACAGTATGATAAATCTTTTAAGTGTTGGTTTGTCACATTTATAGGCTGATTTAGAACCTACGAATATAATGAGCTTGGAAAGTTATATTTTATTTATAATAAAATACAAAAATTAACTAAACTATAATATGCATACTTGTTGCTGGAACCAAGTAGGAAAATCTGCATGTAGATTACGACTATAGCCATTTGGTTCAGTTATTTGTTGGGATTGCAAGAATGAACTGTCCAAAAATATTTTGAGTGTAATGCAATTGACAACAATAATTATTAAAACTAAGAGGTCATAAGCTCTCCAACTTACTCAAGGTATAACTTAACTTCGACACAGTTAATCAACACATAGAACATGGGCTGAGAATAAATTATGCTTCTGAGGGGTGGTTCATGAAGCATATGGAAGCTAGTGAACAATTTGTCACTACAGACCCAAAGAATGCCCACCTATTTTACTTGCCTTTCAGTTCTCAGAGGCTAGCAGATGCTTTGTGGGAACCAAAATCAAATTATGGGAACCTGATTCAGTATCTGAGTAATTATGTAGACATGATTGCCGAGAAACATCATTTCTGGAACAAAACAGGAGGTGCTGATCATTTTGTTGTTGCTTGCCATGATTGGGTATATATGCTTTTCCTACTTAAATGAATGGGTCTTTTCTTCTGTGTCACTTTGCCAAGGGTACTAGCGATAATTGTTTCTTATTTAACATTCAATGATACTACTCTTACTACTACTAATACTACCAGTTTTATTGTATGCAAAAAAAGTATGCATTGGTAAATGCAGTATCCTCTATTGTATCTTATTAAAAAAAAAAAAAAAAACATCTTGGCTAAACTATGCAGGCACCTGTAGAAACAAAGCAACACATGGCTAAGTGCTTAACAACCCTATGCAATGCTGATGTCAAAGAAGGCTTTGTCTTCGGGAAGGACATGTCTCTTCCTGAAACTATTGTCCAAAGTCCTCAGAATCCGACAAGAAGCATTGGCAGAAACCGAGCAACAATTATTAAAACTCTGGGGTTTTTTGCAGGGCAAATGCATGGTTATGTTAGTGTAATTTTGTTGCAGCACTGGGAAAATAAAGACCCTGACATGAAAATCTTTGGGAGACTGCCAAAGTCTAAGGGCAACAGGAACTACATCCAGTACATGAAGAGCAGCAAGTACTGTGTCTGTGCAAAGGGCTATGAAGTCAATAGTCCAAGGGTTGTGGAGGCCATCTTATATGAATGTGTACCATATTCTTATCAGATAACTTTGTGCCTCCATTTTTTGAGATGTTGAATTGGGAATCCTTTGTTGTTTTTGTCTTAGAGAAGGATATTCCAAATCTAAAGAGTATACTCCTTTCCATCCCTCAAAAGAGGTATCTTCAAATGCAGATGATGGTGAGAAAGGTGCAGCCGCATTTCCTTTGGCACAACAAGAGCCCTGTCAAGTATATATTGGCAGCAAATATATACACACATACACACACACACACACACACACACACACACACACACACACATATATATTGGCAGCAACTAAATTCCAAAGGGACTTATAGAATAGGATTGTTGAAAATGCTAGGGGTACACTTTTCAATATCTTGGACTTTCCTTAAATGGTCTACGATAGTGACATCCTGTGGCTTTAGAATCAATTATTCCTAGGTAACTAACTATATGCAGGTGACATTTATCTTAATATTTATGTTGTAAAATGTTCTACACTCCTATACTGACAGCCACAGCCTTCAAAATACCAATTAATTGGAGCTGGCAACTAAACAAGGCACAGAGGTGCCTATTGGCTGAAATACCCCTAAAAATTAGGAATTAGATACACACATAAGGTAGCAACTCCTCTTGTTTATATATTAGTTTTAATCTCATCAAACGTGGATTATATTCACTGCATTCTTATATTGTTCTACTTGTTCACTATAACTCTTTTTGGGTGCGAGTCAAATGGTAAAACAGAGGATAAACTATATAAGGGAAGAACTACATTCCTTAGTTGTTAGCACTTAACATCACTTCGGAACAAAAGGCAACATGAGTCACATGATACTGTTTAATTATAGCATATGTAGGGTGGGTGGATAAAAAGACTAGCAAATGTAGCCCTTCTCTTTCTCCCAATTTGTGATGCCTACCATCACAAACCCACTTGCACTTTCAGAGCTCAACTAGTGTAGTGAAAGAGACAGGACTTAGGGGTAAAAAGACTAGCAAATGTCGCCCTTCTCTTTCTCCCAAATTGATGTCCAGTGACACCAGTCAATGGTAAACTTGACCAATAAAACTAAACACCTATTAGATTAAACTTTAGTCTTGGTCGTGCCCTACAAAAGTAATAAATGGGATACTTACACAAATAGGAATAGCAAGTTACACAACTAAGTTACATTCAAAAATAAAATAAAATGTAATGTTCTTCTTAAACGTAAATAAATATTAAGACTACTCACAACAAGGGGAAAATCCTTGAGATCGAGTTGGTAGTGCGCTGTTGCGAGGGGGGCAGAGCTAAAAATTCTGCCAAAAAGCAACAATGTAATGCAGTGCAAATTAAGACCTTAACTAACTAACTAGCAACAAAGTAAACAAAATAACCTAAACCGTGTTTACTCTGGTGCATGAACCACGCTTCTTGAACTAAAAACCAAAAAGGAAAACCGAAACAGAACAGAACAACACCAATTGAAGCAGAGGCAAAACGTTCTGGACAACTAGGGTGTATAGTGATTGAAAATAAAACACGGAAAAGAATAGCGAAAGAGAGAAATGGAGCATATGTGAGCGACCTAAAAAAGAAATTGAAACCCGTTGAGACTTACCCGAAGTGAGACGACGCGAAGACGGGAAAAAGGAGGTAGGGTTTGAGGAGAACTTGTAGCTCAGGAGGCCTTTGTGTCTGATAAAAGGGAAAACAAGGGATTCAGGGCCGAACCACTGTGCCGAGCCTGCTAAAAAGTCATAACACGTGCTAACTCTGGGTCTTCAGTTTTCAAATTAACACATGCCTACTAATGAGTTTTCACTTTTTAGATACTTTCTTTTATATTATTAATATTATTCAATTCTTTCGAGTTATCTTAATGTTAATGCAATACTATAATTTTAATTTATATAATGTATATTGTTTTAGAATATGACATGGGGAATTATTATTTTCATCATTATTATAAAATTAAATTTTTTTATTGTTGAACATTAAATTTTTAAGGAGAAGAATAATTTTCAGTAAGTTAATAAATAGAGTAAGAATAATATATATATATATATATATATATGTGTGAGTGTTAAAAAAATATACATCTCACTGTTATAAAAAAATAATATATTTAATTGTTGACCAAATAGATATATTTTAAAAAAATTAAAATATCATTCTTATAACTATATTCTCCAAGAGAAGGCAATATGACCAGACAAACACGAATTACTAACATTCTCTTCATGAAATCCTATCATATAAATGTGATCGTTTTGTACTCGCATGAGGTCCATTAAGCATTAGCTAAATCATTATTTTTAATATTCATAGATATTCACTCAAAAATAATAAATAATTTTAAAAAATTCTACAATACAATTTAATTGTAACTTTTACTCCTTGTCAGAGTTTGTTTAAAAAAAATGTTCAAAGTAAAAGATAAAAATTTACAAATTTTACAATTAAAGTATACAACATTATTCATTTTAAGTTAAAATTTGGATTCAAGATTCAAATGTTACAAATTTTTATTTTTTAAATTTGATTATTATAGAACTAGAACACCAAAACAGAAGCATTTTATTTTCTTTTTTTTTTTCTCTTAATAGACATATAAAATTTTTTATTATGATGTTTTTATAAAAGCATTATTTATATTCATTTTTCCTAACTTCATTATAAGTTAATTATCTTTATTAATTTTCTTAAATTATTATTTAAA
>PYAF01004305.1:820575-841412 GCA_007407185.1 Glycine tomentella | reverse complement strand
AATTAAAAATTATTTGAAACTAACAAAACAAGACATATTTATAATGGTTTTTATATAAGTACTAATTTTATTTTTTATTATAATTTTATTTTTTTTACCTATTTTGAAACTCTTATTAATTTTTCAATTCGTGGAGAGGTAAAATATTTTAATTAAAATAAATATTGTAATAATTAAAGTAAATTTACTTCAATACATTTTTTATCTTGTGCATTAATTTTTTATTATAATATTCTTATTTATTTTAATTTATAATTAAATGCTACTTCAAATTTTCTTCAAAATTTATTATTTTATGTTTGAATTAAAAATATCAATAAAAGTAGAAAGCATGCTCAATCGAATAAATACAAAGTAAAGAGTTTATAAATGAAAAATAAAGAGTTTGATATATAATTCAAACATTTCGGATGGAATATTTTCCGTTCAAAAATCGGTCACTAACGCAAACATTTGTTACAAAGCATATTTTGTGGGAATAATCCATTGATAAATAAAATATTTTTGACAAAAATTTATCCACGAAAAATATTTTGTCGAAAATTCAATATTTTTCGACAAAATTTTACCCACAGAAAGTATTCTATCGGAAATTCAAATATTTCCGACGGAAAAGTTTCCATCAAAAATATAGATAGTCTATTAAAAGTTTAACATCATCAAAGCTCTAGTGTTTGTGATTCAATGCATGTTTATTTAAAATATTTTGATGTTTAAGTTAGTCACTGACAATTCTTAAAAAATAAGGAGTAAGGGCACATAAAAATGAAAATTAACATGAATACTTGAAAGAAAAAATTAAACATACATTTGTTCTCTTTTCAATCTCAGTTCCACCTCATTTTTTTCTCTATCTCTCTCTCTTTATTTTTTATTGTCACATTAAATATTTTTTTGTCTCAAAATTGGGGTGTGTGTTGACGCTTAGTTAATCTAAAGATCTTGACTATTTATAGGGAGTCATGACTAATGGGTTGTGTAACAGTTTCACCTTATAATTGAGACCAATATTGGTGCAAGATTTTCTTTACAACACCGTTGAACATCCAAGTCGATCATCACAGTGATAAGTGATAACTTGATTAACGAAATCAGGATATCATCATGGTGTCCTTGTTTTTTTTTTTTTTTGCTGAGGGAAAGGTTGTCGGAAAATCCTTGATTTATATAATTTTTTATAATAGAGAAATAAGAAGAGAAAAAAATATATATAAAATAAAATTATCGGTATGGTATACTGAGAACGAGAGAGAGAAAGAGGGAGAGAAATTATAGAATATGTTATATAAATTTATATTTGAAGTTTCTTTTGGTATTTTGGTATTTTGATGTATTAATCTCTTAAAATTTTCCGTCTATTTTTCTTTAATTGTTGTTTTGTTCTGAATGTTTCTTTAATTGTGACTTTTGGACCTTAGTCTCCATAGAAAAAAGAGAAAGTCTTTATACACCAATGTGAAGTCTAATACACCATTCGAAAAATAAAAATGGCAAAAATACCCTCAATTGTTATAAACAGTTGGAAGCAAGGTTGCGGTGCATAAGATGTTAGCTTTTTTTGGTGTTTGAAGATTGGTTTTTGGTGGTGTTATCTGCCTTGGTGCTTTTGTTGTTTGAGTGGGTAGTTTTGGCTGATCGTGGAAGTTGTGTTCGTAGTTGGGTTCGTCGGAGCACGTTCTCGTGGTGGTGCTATGGTAGTCAGGGACTGAGGTGAGTTTCTGTCAATTTATGGATTACGTAATCCATATAGATTATACGGATTATGCAATCCGTAGATTACATAATCCGTATGAAACATACGAATTACATAATCCGTATAACTCATATGGATTAATCAATCCATATACTACTTACGGATTTTTCTATCCGTAAGAAGCATATAGATTGGTTAATCCATATGGGTTATACGGATTATGCAATCCATTTGTTTCATACAGATTATGTAATCTGCATTGGTTAAATGAATCATACAATCTGTATAGTTCATACAGATTGCATAATCCGTATAACCCATACAGATTGCATAGTTCGTATAACCCATACGGATTGCATAATTCGTACAACAGAAAAATGATTTAAAAAATTGTTAATTAATTATGAAAAAATAATTTTAATTAATAAGAAAATATGTAGGTGAAAACATATATTAGTTGTAATTGATGGGAATGCATTATTTGGATATTTTGTTTTCCTATACATTTGTTTTTCCACTTATTTTTTTTTTTCATTTGTTAAGATGGATAACGATGAGTGGATGTATGACAATATTATATCTGAGGAAATTAATATGAATGAAGATATCAGAGATGAACCTAGTGCGTTTTGTGATTACTCTGAAGCCTGGCGCGGATGGCGCGAGGTTCAGTGCGGTCAGCGCCAGGGTTCTGTAGTAGAAAACTAAGTCTGGTATGTGGCGCGGGTAGCACCGGGTTTGGCACGATCAGCGCCACAGTTCTGGAGTGTGGCGCCGGTAGCGCCAAGGTGACGTGGTCAGCGCCACAAGTCCTCCAGAAAACCAGTTTTCTCTGGAAATTAGCGCGGGTAGCGCCGTATGTGGCGCGAGTGGCGCCAAGGTTTTTAAGCCAGCGCGAGTAGCGCCACTGGTGGCGCGAGTCGCGCTGGAAGTACCCTGGAAAACCATTTTCCTCTGGAATCCAGCGCGGTCAGCGCCAAGTGTGGCGCGAACGGTTCTGGAAAGTGTGACGCGGTTAGCACGGGGTGTGGCGCGATCCGCGCGGGACCTCTGACAGAGTTGGTATAAAAGGCAAAAGTCGCGATTTTGAAAGGGGAACCTTGCTTCTTCTTCCTTAGAACGTCCAGCAGCCATTATTGAAGCTCCAAGCTTCATTCCTTCACCATAGTTCACCAAAACAAGTTCCTTTAAACACCAATCTTGTGAAGAACACTTGGTGAGCCTAAATCCTTCATCATTTCTCCTTGAAAACCCCCAAATTAGAGAATCCCTTTCTCAAGGGAAGTTCTTAGAACTTGAGTTCGGCGAGGAACGGCGGTGATTCGTGGGTACCCAAGCTAGGGGGAGTCGTCCTTGGGCCTTCCTTGTCATCTTTGAGGTAAGAAACTCAAGTTTCACCATTTAATTTGTGAGTTGGGGTTTTGGGTAAATAGTGACCCACTTGTGATAGAGCTAGAATTAGCCTTGGGTCCTTTAGAAATATGTGTTTAGAATGTGATGTGGATGAAGGATTAGCTCTCATATGTGAATTTGGTGAACTTTGATTCTTGGCTCTATATAATGCATGTCTAGTGGTGTGCTGAGTTGCTTAGCCTTGTTTTAACATGCAAGAGCCTTGGTTGATGGCTTTGATGGCCTTAGAAGGCTATTGGAACGGTGCCTTGTGTGTGGGAGAACCGTTTAAGCCATGTGTGAGCCTTTAGTCGGTTTAGAGCTTTGAGCTCCTGACGTTGGCTTGTACCGGTGTCTTGCGAAGACACTAGTGCTTTGGCTAGGCCAAGCTAGACCATTGAGGGTCTCTGAGTGGTATAATTGGTTGAACTCTGATAAACCTTAGGTTAGACGACCTTGTGGTTTGGAAAGGATTGTGAGTCCTTTCGTTGAAACGGTTGAGAACCGTGTTATGTTTTATGCCTTGTGTGGCTGTATGAATGATTGATATGTGATTGTGTGCCTTGTATAGGGCGTGACACCGCGAGTGTCAGTGGCGTAGGCCACCGAGCAGGAAAAGAACCGCAGAGCTCGGCTTTGCCAGGTAAGTTCTTGGTCCCTTGAGGATGTTTCCCACTTGCTTGTGCTTCACCATACTCCGAGGGAGTAGTGGTTACATTCATGATGCATGCATTATTGTTTGTTGCATACTCATGATGATATATGCTTGTATCTGTGCTTGAGATATGTATGATACCTGTTGTTAGATCTTCTGGCCAGTTAGATAGATATGGACCTCCCTAGGAGATGGTTCCCTCCTAGATGGTTTGCTCATGGGTGATGATGATCTCGGGGTGATGATGATCCCCTAAGACCAAGAGATAGGTGTGTCCCGTTGCGGTTGATTGCCTATTCTTGGAGGTACCATATACGTGTGTCCATGCGTAAGGGGTAGCTCCCGATGGGATGGCACGGGTGTGAATTCTGGTTTCACACTGAGGTTTGGTGTTGATTGGATCCACCTTACATTAGAGCTAGATGACTTGCTTGTATTATTATGAGGGCCGGGAGGCCAGTGTGTTGTGAAACCTTGATGACGTGTGTCATGATGAGTGAGCCAGGGGTGGAGGAGATGCCTCCAAGGACCCTGAGCTTACTGAGATGTATATCTCACCCCATGTGGGGCTTATGTTGTTTCAGGTGACTCTTCTGGCAGAGAGGAGCGGTCTCAGGGCGGGAGGCCCCAATAGGGACAGTGCTTGGCTGTGAAGCAACAGTGAAAAGCTTGGAGCTTGGCTCAGCTTTTGTTATTTTGTACCCCTGTAGAGGGAAGACATGTGTGTGTACATGTAATTTTGAACGTATGTGCAAACACCATGAGCTAGGCAAGAATACAAATGGTGAGACCATTGAGTGGCTCTTACACCAGGTTGAGCAATCAATTATTGTCGTCACTGGCACCAACATTACGCCGTCCAACAACACCTCATCGATTGTTGCCGCTACTTACACTGACTTTTCACCTTCCAACAACACCTTGGTAACCAACACCACCTTGGTGGCACCAGACATAGTTGTTGCTCACGATGCTAGCTTGGTTACCAATGTTGTGACTCCAAGGATAGAGCAGTAGGTCCCACCTTTCATTTCGACTTGGATTGGTTGCAAAACTCTGATTTAGGATTTTGATAATCAATTCAAATATAATGACGGTGACCAAATTGGAAAGGATATGAAATTAGCATGAGACTGAAGTTGTGTAGGCATAGAAGCAAAATGCTCTATTAACATATTTTTTTTCTTATCTTTTTCTTTTTATTACACTACATCAAATATCATACCTAAGTTTTTCTTTCTTGTGTCACTTTCTCTCTAGGTGTTAACTAACAATTGGTGTTCACCAATCTTTTTGCTTTTAACAATTGCAGATCTATGTGTTTGCGTTATCTGATTTATGTTTTACAAGACACGTCGAACATGAATATTTGCCTCGCATTAGATTCACATATCTTAATTTAACGACTTTATAAACATATCCTAATTCACACATTACTAGTTTTTTTTTTCTAAAATTATTATCACCCTATTTTTCTGACTTTTGAGTATTAAAAAAAAGACTCTTAATAAATATTACTTTTTGTCCAAAACTGTTAATATTTAATGGTTAGTACACAAATTAAGAAGCATTTAATAAGCATAAAAATTAATGTACCTTAATTTAGTATGATAAAAACTCCCTTAATTAATATTATTTAATACTATTTAGTCATAAATGCTCTTATTTGTTGTTTCACAAAGTATTTTTTAAAGATAAAATAGTCTATATTTTTATGTAATAAAATAATTTTACACAACTATCTAAGCACAAATCACTTAGTGTAAAAAATTTCAAAAAAATAAACTAAAATCACAATTATGAAAAAAATGTTAACAAGTTTATTGATTTTTATTATAATTATCTTAAATTATATCATCAGTGATTTTTTATTGATTGAAAGTGTAAAAATAGAATATAATCATTTAAATTCTTTTTTTAAGAAAATAGGTGAAAAGATATAGTATTTTGCATAAAGATTAAATTTGACTATTTTAAAAAAGGGTACACGAAAACAAAAAATAATTAATGAAACCTAAAATTGATAATATATATATATTGGGGATGTTTTAAATTGACTATTTTTTGGGGCAGCCTTGGAATCAACATCTTACCGCATTAAACAATGTAAAATAATTTACTTTCTATTTTGATTTCCATTGATTAAAAATTAAAACAAATGGAAGTTTACTCGATGTTTTAACTTTTAAAATCTACAATACCTCATCATAGCTAATCCAATGAAGGATACTTTAGCCCTGCGATGGACATAAGTTAATGTGTTGGTAGGAATAATAATAGTGATGTTTTAGATTGAGGGTTAAAAAACACCCATAGTCTCGTAAAGATCATTGTATAAAATCCATATAAAAAAGTTTTGTCTAACATTCTTAAAGTAATGAAGTATATAAAATATACTTATATACATATTCTATAACTCGTGTCACATTCGAATCACAAAACCATTCTATCCAAAGACCACAATTATGACAAATTATAAGAAAGAATTGTCAATTTACTCTACATTTCTTGTCTTGTCTATGACCTGTTATTTTAATTTAACAACGTAACCGAGAAAAACTGGAGAAAAATATGCTCGCGATGATGATGAACCTCAAGTACAATTTTATGTTTTACACACTTTGTGTATGGAGATTATTTTTTTGAGAAAAGTCGTTGAATTCATAGAGTTGGCAGCATTGATTTCGAAATCGACTAATCATAGGCAGCCTAAAAATTGTTGTATATCGTGTGGATCACGTTAAAGGCTGGACATAGCCTCCACTACCATAATCGATGACTAACCCTCTTTATCCAGTCGTAATTCACAAAAATCGCGAGGATGGTTACCAACATGGTAATGACCGTTGCCTATTTATAGGAGCAAAGCGCCAAATGCATGTAGGTAACATTTCATACTCTATACTCATGAGAGAATATACACTGACTTAAGCATCAGAGTCCCTTTTCAGGTACATCGACGACATCCCTTTGTTGATGGCATCCTCGACACTCCCTTAACCCTAAGGTGGAAGCCTCTAAACATCAATCAATACGACGGAACCACCGACCCTAATGGACAATTGGAAGCATATATCATGCAGGTAAACTTATTTACTAAAGATAACACTATTTTGTGTAGAGTCCTCCCAGGCTCACTGAAAGGCCTTGCTCTGATGTGGTGGCACCAACTCCCTCCTCAGACAATCGACACATTTGATATGTTTGTCGAACGCTTTTGCGCTTAGTATGCTACATGTCAACCCCACCATATGACGTCGGTAGCCCTGATAAACCTAAGACAAGCCAACAACGAATCACTACGAGACTTCATGGGAAGATTTTCACAGATTGCAATGCAGATTTGAGATCTTGAATCTGGAGTAGTACTTCATGCTATGATAGCTACACTAAGGCTTGGAGCATTCGCGAATAGTCTTTGTAAGAAACGGCCAACAAATATGAACGAGATGAGACATTGAGCGACTGGGTTTATCCAAATGGAAGAGTTGTCCGAGTATTGAGACAGAGTCAAAAGAGATGTCCATAAGAAACCCGACTCCAACAAAGAAAAACTAAATCCCATGAAAGACATAGATTTTTAAAAATAACAAAGGCAGTTGAACTTTGCAATGTACATCCCCTTATGGAAAGTCGAGCACGCATATTGGAGGAAGCCTTCAACGCAGAGATACTTGCGCTTCCCGCACCAGTGGGCTCCCACAGTCAGGCTGATCGTACCATGCCATGCAGGTACCATCGAAACTATGACCATTCTATAGAGGAGGCCATAGTTTTGAAGGACAAGATAGAAGAATTTGTTGAAAAAGGATTCCTAAACGATTTCATCTGGGGAACACAATTCCAATCACGACTAATATCGTGGAGGGAGAGGTGGTCACAAAGGTCGTTATAGGAGTGGCTACATCGAGAGACGTGGCAACTACAATCAACAACAGGTCAGAAAGGTGAGCAACGACAACAAGAGAATCCCCAGGAAGCAGTCTTAGGAGTAATCAATACATCGCAAGCAGTTTCACTGGCGTAAGATATACAAACTCGGCTAGAAAACATCATTTGCGAGCTCTCAAAAATATCAACTTAGTACATACCACAAAGACATCATGTCGATTCCTACCAGCTATCACATTCATTAACGCCAATTTTGTTGAGAATGACCTTACATAGGATGATCCCATAGTGGTTACAATAGTCATAGTAAGTTGGGAAGTTTGAAAGACATTAATCAATCAGGGGAGCAGAGCCAACATTCTGCATTGGTCCATTTTTGAAAGGTCAAAGGTCCCTTATAATCTTATTCAACCTCACGAAAAAACCATGATAGGTTTTGCAGGAGAACGAGTGCATGCAAGAAGCAAAGTGGATTTTCTAATCACCTTTGGCACGGGTAAGCTCTCCCAATTGCTGATGGTCCCATATGTGTTAGTCGACGCAAACACCTCCTATAATGTTCTACTCAAGAGACCCATATTGAATAACATAGGAGCCATTGTGTCAACACCGCACCTTGCCATGAAATTCTCGTCAGCATTGAGAGAAATTGTTACGATTAAAGCCGATTAGGAGGATACATGAGAATGCTACGTCAAAATTTGCAAGATTGAATCATATAGTGTAAGGGGTTACAAAAATAAGGCACCGACCTCTAGCATCAACATAGTTGTTACAAATTCGGAAGATTTGGACCCCTGAGTAGATTCTGATGACCGACAACCCACCCTGATTGAGGATGTTGGCCCATTCCAAATTGGCAAGGACACACATCAATGCACCCAGATTGGTAGCCAGATGGAAAATATTATTCGAAAAGAGATAGAACGAGTGCTCCTCACAAATTTTGACTTATTTGCTTGGAGTGACTGGGACATGCCTGGCATTGACCCAAACTTCATCTGCCATAAACTCGCCATTTTTCTAGAAGCTAAGCCTGTATCCCAAAGGAAATGAAAGCTGGGAGAAGAAAGAAGAAAAACAGGGGAAGTAGAAGTAGAAAAGCTATTGAAGGCCGATTTTATCCTAGGTGAACTATACCACTTGGCCTGCCAACGTGGTTATGGTTAACAAAATAGCCAGGGAGTGGAGAATGTGCGTAGTCTACACCAATCTCAACAAAGCATGTCTCAAAGACGCATATCCATTGTCTAGCATCGACAGATTGGTAGATGTGGCTTATGGTTTCAAACTGCTCTATTTTCTAAATTCTTACTCAGGCTACAACCAGATCAAGATATATCTCCCAGATTGAGAGAAGACAGTCTTCATAACTAACATAACCAACTTTTGTTACAATGTTATGCCTTTCAACCTCAAAAACGCAGGAGCAACATATCAGAGGCTTATGGATAAAATCTTCAAAAAAACAAATCAGAAGAAATGTGGAAGTTTATGTAAACGATATGGTGGTCAAATTGGCATCTCCCCAACAACATGCCTACGACCTTACTGAGATATTCTCAAAGCTCATAAAGCACAACATGAGGCTTAACCTCGAGAATATGCTAATATGCAGGGAAAATGAGGAAAACCCGGACAATTTGAAGCCGTAATAGCAATGAGAAGCCCGCAAAATATGATTGAAGTTCAAAAGTTGATCGACAAATTGGTCTCTCTCTCTCTCTCTCGATTCTTACCCAAGATGGCAGAGAAAGTAAAGTCATTCTTTAAATTGCTAAAAAATCACAGAGTGAGTTTAACTGGAGTGAAGAATGTGAAAAGATGTTCACTTAGTTAAGGACCTTCTTGGCAACTCCTCCTATCTTAACCCAACCTACGTCAGGTGTTGAACTCTTGCTTTACCTATTTGTTTCCAACACAACCATTAGTTCGGTATTAATGCAAGAGGACGACAAGAAACAAATCTTTGAGGTTCGACTTTAAAACCTCGAATAACTAAGCCGAATACAAACCTCTAATCTCATGACTCAAGCTAGAAAATGAGGTTGGAGTAAAGAAAGTCAAATGCAGAAGCAATTCAAAACTTGTCACCAACCAAGTAAATAGGAAGTTCCAAGCAAAAGACACATAAATGCAAATATATTACCACCTGACGAGACATTTGTTAGACTGCTTTGAAGATGTTGAGCTAGTGCACATATTTAGAGAAGACAACAATAGAGCCGACATGTTGTCATGATTGGTGAGCTCGAAGAAACTAGGACAACATAGGACAATTATTTAGGAGACCTTGATGACCTCGAGCATAGAAAGAACCAACAACTTTGCCAATCAAGTTGGGGAAGAATCATGGATGGGAAGCATATAGAATTACATAGTGAACGACCAATTGTCGAGTGATAACTATGAGGCTAAAAAGGTGAAGATCAAATAAGCACACTATGTTGTATTCAATGGAGAAATTTTCAAACAAAGAGTCTCTAGATCGCTGCTAAAATGTATTGATAAGGAAGATGGACAATATATCATGGAGGGAATACATAGAGGCATATGTGGATTTCACTCATGAAGAAGAAACATGGCAACTTGAGTCCTCCGAGTTGGCTATTATTGGTTGACACTATGAAATCATTGTTGAGAGTACTCAAAGAAATACAAGGAATGCCAAGAATTCAACAAACTACATCATGCTCCACCCGAGAAGCTGCATGACATACACTCACCATGGTCGTACGCACTCTAGGGCATGGACACCCTAGGTCTTTTTCCCATCGAGAAAGGACAGGTAGAATTCTTATTAGTGGCAATTGACTACATCATCACTAAGTGGATCTAGGCGGAGCCATAAGCAAGAATCACTGCCCAAAAAGTACAAAAGTTCACCTGGAAGTCAAGAATTTGCAGATTTGGTCTTCCCTTTGCCATTGTCACAGATAACAGCAAGCAATTCATAAACAAAGGATATCCACAATTGTTGCAACAACTCGGAGGTGTCTTCCGTCGAGCATCCATGAACCAACAGACAAGCAGAAGCCGCTAACAAGGTCATCTTGATCGAATTGAAGAAAAAGATGAACAAATTAAAGGGACTTTGTCCCAAGGAGTTCCCAAGTATTTTGTGGGCATACCACTACATAACTCAGTCGACGATGAAATAAACTCCTTTTCGATTAACATACGACACTAACACCATGATTCCTGTTGAAGTTGATAAAACCATCAACAAGAAGGGTTCATTTCGATGAGACACTTAACAACGAAAGCCTCACTTTCAAATTAAATATGGTTGAAGAAGTGTGAGACCATGTCTATATCGAGGAAGAAGCCTACAAAAGAAGAACAACTCCAAAGCAATACTCCAAACTAAGGAAAAGACAATTCCAAGTCGGCAACCTTGTCTGGAGAAACAAGAAAAGATAATGCTTAAGGAAAGCTCGCCGCGAATTGGAAGGACCTTTCAGAGTCATTGAAACGCTTGACAATGGCGCTTACCAAATTGAAGAACTCGTTGCAAAGGTCATCCTGAGGACCTGGAACACGATGCATCTAAATTCATACTTAGTTAAAACCAGGTGTCATACTTTTTTTCCTACTTCAGACTTTTTTTCCCAAATTAGAAATAGGTATTTGGCTGAAGAAGTTTTAACGAGGCACATCGAGGTCACAATGTAAAAGGAATTCCTATTGTCATTATATAATGGAATCCTTTTACCACTTATATTTTGCAATTTTTATTTTACTATTGATCATGTCTTATGTGTGTCGACCTATTATGTCTTGTTCAAAACTGAACACGGACCTTACACTCTTGTGTAATCGCATAATGCTTTCATCGGGCGACTAATCATGTTATACACAAAACTGCATACAAACCTATTTACATCATGCACAAACTTTGTGTTGACCTATTATACCTTGTTCAAAACTGAACATGGACTTTACACGCTTGTGCAAACGCATAACGCAAATAAACACATCAGCCATTATACCTTGTTCCAAAATGAACATGAACCTTATACTCTTGTGCAAATGCATAACACAAATAAACACATCAACCATTATACCTTGTTCAAAATTGAACACAGGCCTTATACTCTTGTGCAAACACATTATGCAATTAAAAACATCGGCTGATTAAGCACACTTGTGTACCGACCTATTACGTCTTTCATTCATTCATCACTGAGAAGTTTTTTACTACAACTATTATTACTTTTATTATGATTAAGAAACTTGGGAAAATTTTCAAATTTCTAGGAATTTTTCATACATCGAAAATACTAGAACCAAAATTTGTATTATATATAACAACCTCAACAGTACAAGTCACATTGCAACAAAAATACATTAGATATAGACCTTAAACAGAAAGCTATGCTTTTGAGGTCACCCCATTATCTCTTTCCTTTGAAGTCACCCCTGACGCATCTCTGATGTTTCCATTTGAGACTTTTTTACCAATTCTCCTCCCTTCACATCAGAAAACACATCAAACTTGGATAAATCAGTTTTAGGAAGGAGAAGCTCGACTTGATGTAGGGATTTTTTGGAAACCATCCATGTGCCCCATTATGAAGGCTTGATCAAGAGTTGTCTTTTGTGCACTCGCCTTTTTTTTTCTCCTCCTCAAGCATGGCAATTGTCTTCTGAATAGAAGAAAGAGCCTCCTGAGTAAGACTTTTCTCCTTCAGTAGATCATCCTTCTCTTATAGTCTTGACCTAGTTCTCTTCAATGATAGGTTGGTCGATTAAAGCATTAGTCATCTTCTACTTCTCTGCTAAATCTTTTAGAGCCTTGTTGAAATTTCGGTTCAGGTTCTCCGCATTGGCAAACAACTTCTCATTCTCAATGCACTTAGCGAAGACCATCTTCTCATGATCACTAATTTTTTTTGTTGAAGGCTCTCAATGATGCCAAGTTTAGTAGTGATGACCTCATTCTTCTCATTGAGAGCCTCAATCATCTTTTTTCTCTCCTCAACACTTAACTTCAGTCTTGCTTCCACATCGAAAAATTTGAGCCTCTAATGGCGAATAGTAGATAACGTTCAAAAAATAAACATCTCTGAAGCATCCATGCTCTCATTCACCCTAACAAAATCCATCATCCCGACATCAAACCTGCTGAGCAATTTGTTGGTAGGCATGAGCTCAACACCTTTAGCATCAGAGTATCATAAAGAATTGAAGTTGTCCAACAAAGTCACACGATTGAGGTGACTTACAGGACCGATACGATGACAAATCATGATACCTCTACACCTTTTAGGGGGATTTGTGCCCCCTGAAATAAAGAGAAAAAATGCTTAAGTTTTTGTCCATTTAATTGAGGAAAAGCATTCAGATAAGCAAGAACTTAAGTACCTTGTTCTTGCTTAGGAGGAACCACAATGTTTGAAGTCATTACTGGAAGGGTATAAGTGTTCTTCTCCACGTCGTAGTAACCACCCAAGTTGGAAGCATCACCACCATTAGTGGTGGTCTTCTCAGTATTTGGTTTTGAAGGGATCGGTGTTGTCAAGGACACATTGGTAGCGCCACCAGCAATAATGGGCTTTTCGGCGTTCGACCTCTAAGGAGTTTGTTTTTCAGGAGTGTCCTCCCCAAGACCTAATATAAGGATGACTTCAGCAGTCTTCGTCACCTTTTCCTTGGTTTGGTCGTCGACATCACCCGAACTTCCAACTTCCTGTTGTAGTAAGTAAGATTTACCTTCTCTGCCAGATCAGTAATCGACACGGTGGTCATAAAAATTGAAGAATTGGTACCGACCTCCCCAGAAACTCAGGTGTACCCAAGAAGGATACTTTTTCTGCTTTCTTGTTTGGTTAAGACCTACTATCCTAACACCCTCGGCCTCACCTTCTTTATTTTACTATATAGACTTTTCTTTTCTTTTTTTTCAGCAACTTCATCCTTTTTCTAAAAGGTTCAAAGATGTTCACCCCCTCATCTGGGTCAGACGGAGTGACGTTAACCCCACCGTCGACGAAAGCATGCACATTAGCGGAACCCCTCGGTCCCTTCATCAGAGCCTGAAAGGCATCCTCATCAGAAAGAGGAAGAAAGATGGTAGAGTCAGAAAATGATTCCTACTCCTCCCCCATATTGGCCACCTCCTTCACAAGCATAGACTTGCGAGGAACAAGTGGAGAACTATCTCCATCAGAACCAGAGCAAGGCATGGTGAAGAAAAAGAACAGAAACTCGAAGAAACTAGAATGGAGCATACCTAAATGAGAACAATGAACTCAAGGAAAAAGAGTCGTAGAGCAAAGCAAAGAATAAAATCCAATCTCCATTAGCAACACTCCCTTCTCAGCACACTTGGTGACCAGGGGAGAAATCAAAGACAAGGTGAAAGGAAAATAGAAGCAGGGAACGTGGGAAGAAGAAGAGACCGTTGGGTTTTATAGTCCTCGAAAAACCCAAACGAAACTTTTCGACTCCCCACCATGACTTATGACCTCGAAGGTTACAAACAATCATGAAGAGTACACACATCGAAACAACATGAGAAACAAAACGTCACCGCTAAGGTTTTACCTGCCGTCAGTTGGGGTTTTATAACCGAACGCGAAAAGACTTGATTGTCCCTCTCCACAAATGGCACGCCACATGTCATTGTCTGAAAAAACTTTTTAAGTTACCGTGCCCCAAAACGAAAAGCCACATTTCACCATGTCTGATAAACACTCATCTTGACCAAACACAAACATCATGTCGGTTGACCAATCACAACCCTTGGATCATACTCCTCACATCGGTTTACTACGGTCACAACTCTTGAGTCTTACTGTCAATGGAGACAAGCCATGAAATCGATTCCGTGATAACCATCATGTCAATCACACCAAAATGTTTCCTCAAGTCGGCACATCTTTGAAAAACGCTCACAATGCATGCTCCTTATCAAACTCTTTCGTCTACTCTTTACTCATGAGAAACTCCAATGTGAAAGCCTACGGTTGATGGTGGGAATTAATTTTTGATAATCAAACTAAATTAAACTTTTAACAGCTAATTTTTCATAATATATAATTCTTACCAGCAAGTAATATATTAATCGTAGGAAATATTCACTGATTCGAAAAACTTGATTTGTTATTTTAGTGATTTTTATTTTCATTTTTCGATTTACCAGACTCCAACATGAGTCCCACATAATTATATGACTAGGTGTTTCTTTTCACATAGTTATATTTTTTTACAAATACATAGCAAACTTTCCTTCCATTCCAATACAATTCCAATCCGACCTCACAACATTAATAAAGATTTACCTTTATCAATTTGACTCTCACAATTGTCATTAAAGTTAATAGTCAAAAGTCAACGACATACAGTAAAACCTACCCAGCATTCATCAACTTATCTCTGACCATCTCCCCAACTTGCAGGCCAGTTTTAAAAGTTTATAGGCTTGAAAATTAAGCATTAATGACCATTATAGAAATTCAAGTAGAAAAATATATAAATATTATTTGTAGTGTGTATTATAACATAGACGTTATACCTTTTTATGATTTTAGAATTGTATAGCAAAAAATATATCGAACAAAATATCAATGAATGCGAAATTCAAGAAAAATAAATAATTAGGAATAGCTTTGATTACGTTTTATATAAGTTAAATATTTAATTTACTCATATTTTATATAATTTGTATATTTAAAATTATTTTATTTATAATAATTTTAATTATATAAAACAATTATTTATACTATGTAATACACCCAGTAAATTTTCTCTCTCTAAAACGTGTTATATTCAGGAAGGGAGGAAGTATTATGTTTGTGAAGTTGAAAGTTGATACATAGTTGAATGAGGATTTTTTTTTTTTTTTTTTAGTAGTTGAATGTGGAATTTGATTAGGTATGAAACTAATAAATGTTTTCTTATTCCAGGAAAAAATAATCTCAAGAGAATGGGGGAAAATGATGTAAAAGGAAAAAATTAAGCGAAAAAATTATAATATTTTCTCTAGTTCAATTAAATAGCATATATATATATATAATCTTTTTGTTATCTCATTCTTCTCCAATGAGAATAAAATGAGAGAAAACGAAAAATTATTTTGAAATAAAAAATCTATCTTTTATTCACTTATTTATGTTTATATTAAAAGGATATAAAAACTATTTAACATAATTTTTTTAATCAAATAAAAACTATTTACTCTTTCCCCTTCATTTAAAAAATAAAGTAATTTTTATTTTATACTTTTCTGATTTTTTTATCTACATTAAATTGACATAAAAATAATGTTTCCTAACTTTATACATAAATTTAAAAGTAATGGTAGAAGTTATTGATCTGTACAGTTATTCATCATACAAAAAAATGTATAGTTATTCATCATGTGGGGTCAGAAAGGACTTATTTAAACTCTTGACCTCCGTAAGTCCTTGTTGTTCACACGCAAGATTCAATTTAAAATAAAACAAATTAGTAATAATAACAAACAAACAAACAATTTAGTCAACTAATTCTAATGTAATAAGGGTATTTTTGGCAAGCTTTTATAAAAGTATTTTTAGAAGAAGAAAATATGAAAAAAAATGAGATAAATTTTTTCATAAATAAAAATAAATTTTCCATTAGTTAATTTTTAGAAGTTCATCAATATAATTTATTTAAAAGATAGAATGACATTTATAACTTATTTTAGTTTATAGAAAAGTTCATTTTATTTTTTTTTCTTATTTTTTTCTTCTAAAAATATTTTTAGAGAATCTAATATCCAAACATGCTCTAAATTAATCTATTGACTTTAATTAATTGCTTCTGGTTTAAAGTTAATAACTATCACTTAGAGTTTACAAAACCGACCAAAAATTAATTCTAGCAAATATATAATGCATTCTTTATCAATTAATTATAAGACAAAATTTATAAAGCTTCATCAAATACTAAGACTCGTTAAACAGACAGTGAGATTCAAATAATTTAATGAATATCAACTGAATTTTACCTAGAAAATGTTACTGTAAACTCTAACAATATCTTAGATTCTAATAACGCGTGAAACTCTTCTCGATAATGCAAAGCAAAATTAAAAAAAAAAAAAAAAATCCTTTGAAAATATCTGCATTCCACTCCAGAACGCTTTTATGAAAAGAGAAAAAAGGTAGTAAGGCAGGGTAGGCGCGTTTGCACTTTGTGCCCACAAGCACAAGGAATCGCAGCCGCAAAATTGGGTATCGACTTAATAGAAAGAAGAAAGCTAATCCAGGGTGTGATAAGTTCGGGAACGAAACCACGTCACACTATTTAATCTTTGTTCTGTAATTTGCTATAAAACCAAAATAACACGCTTTGCTTAATCATCTCCCCCTTTGGCTACTGCTTTCCTAATCATCGTTGAATCTCCAAATTCAACTGTCCCCAGGCAGTATATATATATATATAAAGAGCCCTTCATCTGCTTCCTTATTTTTCCATGTGCAAGACAAAGATGGCAACCAACGCGGCCAGTCCCACTCGCTCTCAACAACGCGCCACCCAAAGCCCAAGAACATCCTCTTCAAGGTCCAGGCCCACTCCGGGGCCCACCTCTTTCTCCGGTAACCCCTCCACCTCCTACAGCAGCAACAGCGCACCCTACAGTGGCTCCACCGGCTACCGCCTCTCCTCCGACACCACCATCTCAAGCTTCAACTCCCTCACCTCCCTCCGTAACACGCTCCCCGAAAACCCTCACATCTACGACTTCTCCGAAATCTGTGCCGCCACCAACAACTTCCTCGCCAAACGCCACTCCTCCTCCACCCCTTGCTGGCGCTGCACCCTCCGCGGAACCGACGTCATTGTTTTCCAGCGCAAGTTCCGCCGCAAGCTCCAAATGCCACAGCTCCAGCAACTCCTCTCCGTCGTCTGCCGCAGCCACCACGTCAGCATCATCAAGCTCCTCGGCGCCTCCGTCTCCGGCGACCACATCTACCTCGTCTACGACTTTGTCAACGGCGCCACCCTCTCCGACTGCCTCCGCAACAAAAACAATGTGCACTTCACCGTCCTCTCCACGTGGATGTCGCGAATGCAGGTTGCCACGGATCTCGCTCACGGCCTCGATTACATTCACAACAAGACCGGTTTGAACATCAATTTCGTCCATAACCATATCAAGAGCAGCGGCATCATCGTCACCGAGCCTTCCTTCAACGCTAGGGTTTGCCACTTCGGTGCGGCGCAGCTCTGCGGCGAAATCGAACTCGATAACGAGAAATTAGGCGAAATTAGTGAAATCGAGGAGAAATTAACAACGTCGCCAGCGAGATCCAAGCAGTTCGAGGGCGTGCGGGGGTACATGGCGCCGGAATTTCAAGCCTCCGGTGTGGCGACTCAGAAGTCTGATGTATACGCTTTTGGAGTGGTGATGTTGGAGCTTTTGTCCGGGGAGGAGCCGTTGAAGTTCAAGTTCGACGAGAAGACGCGCGAATTCGTGAGGACGTCGGTGATTGATGCAGCGAGGGCCGCCGTGGACGGCGGCGAAGGTAGCGTGGAGGGGAAGCTGAGGAGGTGGGTGGATCGAAGATTGAACGATTCTTTTCCTGTTGATGTAGCTGAAAAATTGACACGTGTTGCGCTGGAGTGCGTACACGTGGATCCAGATAAGAGACCGAACATGGGACGCGTCGCTGGCAAGATCTCCAAGTTTTATTTGACATCGAGGAACTGGTCAGATAGTATTAAGATGCCTGATATTACTGTTACGTTGGGACCTCGATGATGAGTTCTTAGTTCTTAATGTTGGCGGCTTCATTTTTTAATACAAGTTCAATTAAAGTGAGAGGTGATTGATTGCACAATGTATGCGTAGGGAATTAACAATTTGTTTTTTGGTTTCTCAAATCATGCTGATTAGTTCTTGGATTGAATTGGTTTTGATGGTTCGATTGTGACGCGAGTTTTGGAATATGTATATACTTTTTTTTTTTATATAAACAGTGTCACTTTCGGAAAGATGCTCTGAATTTTAAACTTGAAATTTGTAGGATGACCTTTTAGTACAACTTATGTTAGTATAAAATAAAGCATGCGTTTTATTACTTGCGACAAAGTTTGCTTGCTTTCAGATTTGAATTTCCAAGGTGGAATAAATAACTAGTGTTGGATGGCACTAAAACATGTATATTTCACTCATGACGTTTGCACGGGCTGGGGTAGTCTTGGTTTGGTGGTGGTATTAACTAAAATGAGGAGATATTGATTTTGACGGGATCTCCTTCTAAAAGTAATTCAAGTTTATAAATCTTCAAGGATGAAATTATAAAAAGTCAACTTGTTCTTACCACTCTTAAAGGGTTCTGACATGGTTGATCCTCCTCCTCCTCTTCCAAACTCCTTTTCCAATGACTGGGGGAAGGGGAGAATACCTAAAAAGAGACTTCAATGCTTAAGTTAATATACATTCTCTAGTGAGTATGAAATGTTACCTACTTGCATCTGGTGCTCCGCTACTATAAATAGGCAAGGCTTGTTACCAGGTCGGTAATTGTCCTCGTGATTTTTCATGGATCATGACTAAATAAGGGAGTTCAATTATCGATAGCGATAGTGGAGGTCGTGTTCGACCTGCATTGTGATCTGCACAGTACACAAGTCTTCCTACTGCCACATGTTTGGTCGCTAGGCTTTCAACCTATTTTAGTTAGAAGAACAACTCACTATCCCACTATGAACTAGAAGAAAAATAAAGTAACCCAAAGCTTTCATGCGGTTTCCCATATTTACATTATGACACTGTAGAGTCAATAGACAACTCACCTGATGGAACATGTTCTGGGACTAATAAACAGAACTGTCCTACACAATGGGCATCTGTTTCCTAACACATGAGGACAAGAATCAACATAGCACAAAATATAAAGATTCCTGTAGAAAATATAATCAACAGAAGATAGGACTAACCATGATCCATTGACTGAAATAGACATGATCGGCAAAAAGAATGCCCACAAGGGGTTGTGACAGGTTCATACAGTAACTTCAGGCAGAGAGTGCAATCAAAATCATCATTACGTTCTGGATGTCCATGTGTACTCATCCCTGTTGAACTAGATGAAACTCTTTCCAAATTTTGAAGAGAAGTCCGAAGAGAATCACTACATGATATCAGAAGAAATGGAAAAAAAAACACCCTACTAAGTTGTGATATTGTACAATAAATGACTATTGCAAAAGCTCTATATGCAGATATTCCATCAATTCAGAAAAGGGGTGTACATAGTAGAAATAAATAAAAATTTATATATATATATATATATATATATATATATATATATATATAAAAGAAGGCACCAAAGGGGTCTAGTTCAGTTAATTAAGCAAGATGTGTGAGTGTTGTAAATCCCTTGGTACCATCTTTAATTTCTATCAATAAAAAATAAATAAAAGAAGGCAATACTTGAAACTGAGTAGTTGGGACTTGAGAGTGAGGATATACAAATTAAACTAACCCTTGGGCTTTCTTTACTAGTTTAAATAAGGGTAAGTTACACTAACCCTTTGTAATTTCACACTTTCTCAACTTACTCCCTGTACACTTTCTTAATATACTGTCCTTTAAATAATTGTACAGCAGAGACAAACTGTGTTCTTAATATATCATTTTTCTACTCTTTTGTTCAAAATATTAGTACCTGTTAGGATTCTAGAATTTTTATTGAATGGGTCTGGTTAAGCTAATTGACCTTACTTTTATAGTACACGATTGCAAAACTTGGAGGGTAGTGAGTGGACTGGTAAATGGTTATATTATATGTTGTCTGTGAGCTATGTATATCATTTTCAAATCTGCACAGAAGCTTTCAGTGGACACTAATCTGGGATTTATTTGGCATATTCAATCCATGGCATGGAGTAATCAATTAACATGATTATAAATTGTACCAAACTACTAATAGAAGATAGTGTGAAACTCTGAAGGTCACCTTATCTCATATTATTTATTTTTTAAATAAAACAGGTAAGAAGAATAATGGAAGGCAATCATAGGATGGGAATGGTAGATTACTTCACTTATCCCCTTTCCCCCCTTTTTCGCTATTTAGCACCTACCATTTTCTTCTGTTATTGTGTGTGTATGTGACTTGTCTTTTGATCTTGTAGGCTATACTTGATTCAACAGGTTCCTTAGCTGAGTTTGCCTGTGAAGTGGAAATCATAGAGTAGGTGCTTGGCATCCTTTTCACATGAAAA
>PYAF01004305.1:789043-800220 GCA_007407185.1 Glycine tomentella | reverse complement strand
TATCCTAGCTAAAATGACTTTTATAATATCAATCAACATTTTAAAAACATTTACTATTTTCATAAATAAATAGGTAATATTTACTATAAGAAAAATATAAATATCATTTAATACATTGAAAGTTTTAAGGTATTGTATACATACTTGTTAATGATACAAAAATAAAATAAACAGTCCTACATGTTAAGTATATTAAAGTATTTTTTAAGTTATTTTCTTTTTACTCCATCCGTTCCAAATTAATTATAATTTTAGTCTTTAAAAAATTAAATTTGCTGATATTCTTGTTTTTTAATGAGATATTAAAATATTTATTTCAATTTTGTCATATAATAAATAATATTATCTTAAAAATTAATAATATATTTATTAAAATTAAGATAAATAATAAATATATTATATTAAAAATTTCTTAGTAAATATTAATTCTCTTAAAATATTTACTTTGATATTATAAAAGTCATTTTAGCTAGGATAAAAGGGAGTACGTTATTAAAAATAATGTTAACAAAATAAAATCACAAATAACATATTCATTTAATTGTATCTTCATATTATAAGATTTATTTCTCTATATAATAATTTTCTTGTTTATGAACATTACTTTTATTTGATCCCTTAAAAAACTGTTTAGTATAGCATTAAAATGAATAAAAAACAGGAAAAATAGTTTACTTTAAATGGTGAATAAAAATGAGTGTTGACAGAGGAGGAACCGGAGATTGCGTCACCTGAGTATTTAGAATGGACAGAAATGAAGATAGGGCGAGAGTTATGGGGTTTCGAACCAAACAGGTTGCAGTAGCAGCAGATCTTTTGCTTAACGGCAGTGATAATTCGCATTTACCGATAAATTCAAAAGCTGATCACACTAAATTCTTAGCACACAGAAAGAAAGCCTGTCTCTCATTATTATCTTCTCTTTCTTTCTCCCCCGAAATACTCACTCGCTACTCTCTTTATACGTTTCTTTGTACTCAGCATGCGATTAAGTGATTGATTAGCACTGTCTTTGGTTCAATCGGAAGTGGGAGGGGTGAAAGTGGATAGTGGTAAAATTCAATGAAAGTGAAAATATAAGAGAGTTTCTTATGCATGAATCACAGATGAAAGTGATAAAAAAAATATGATTCTCTTATCTTAAATTAAGATGAATAATATATACTAAAAGAAACACATGTTCATTCTAATTTTTGTGCTTGAGCATAATTAATTATGCGTCAACCTGACTCGTGATATAATCAATTACAATTCAATTAAAAAATAACAAAAACACTGGACTCGTCTATTTTTATCTTCGGGTAAGATGGGAATTTTACAAATCATTTAATTTTTTTCTTTTTTAATTTATCTAATTACTTTAATTCAAAAAAATTTCTCTTTAACATCATCTTTCATCTCTATTAACTAACTTTATTTCTCATTCTCTTCCATTCTTTTTTATTTTTTACACTTTCATTTCTTTGCATTTTTCTATACCAAACACAAGCTTATGGTTCATTTAAAAGAGAAGAAAATAAAACAAAAAAACTGAGTAAAAAAATGCAAATAATGATGTCATTTTCTTTATTTGATTAAATATAAAGAATAGTTCACCTCAAAAAACAAAAGTATAAACTTTCCCTTCCTATCCAACGTACCCTTACTGTTAATATCCTTCTAAAAATTTATCCATATGTCTATGCATATATAAAAACGGTTCAAAATGTATTCATATCATTTTAGCCAATTTTTTCATCCTGTAATTTTTTTTGGTTCTACTTTTTATTAAATAGGATAAAAAAAAATTACCATGCAAAACACGGTTGAATATTCTAACTTTTTTTATTAGTAAGAATAAAGAATATGTACTATGTTTGTGGTTGGTTATGAGGAATAAAAATGAATAAAAGTGTGAAATAGTTATAAATAAAACTGATTGAGTAATAAATGAACAAAACCAAAATATTTGAATCAGATAATTTTTTTCTCTTCAAAATTAATCCAATACGCAATTATTTCTATTTGTTATAGGATTCGGTTGGTATTGTTGAAATTGTATTGAAATTTATTAGATTGAAAATAAATGGGTAAGAAATAGAAAATGAAAGAAAAGATAAATGAAAAGTATCAAATAATGATAGTCAAGATACACGAAATGAAATTTTTTGAGGAATGATAATCGACTGTATGTACCAAAATGGTGTATTTGAAAAAATGACAATCGATTGAGAGAATGTAATCTATTTTTAAATTTTTTTTTTTATTTTCTTGTCTTTTTTTTACCTAACACTTTTATATATTTCTTATCTATTTTTAGTTACTCTACTTCTTTCTTCTATATTTTTATTCATCTTATTTTTCATTTACTTCTCTATTTGTTCATTTTATTTTTCTAAATGTAATATTTATTTCTCCTCTATTTTTTTACTTCTTTCTATTTTTTTGTTACCTGACAATTTTCTATTCTATTTCTTATTACTTTTCAGTGACGCCATTTTTTATCCTCTAACACCTCTCTATTCTATATCTTTTTTTTTTTTTATCTATTTTCAGTTAATCTATTTCTTTTTTCTCTATTTCATCTTACAATATTTCTAATTTTTTATAAATATTTTTTCTTTTAATTCTTTAATCAATATACTAAGGTTTTAATTAATGTATTAAGGACACTACGGTTTAGTAAGACTTTTTAATTTTCTTACTAATACACTCGTTTCACAAATTTTCCAATTAATGGGGGTGGCCTGGCCGGTAAGCATTGTTTTTAATATTGGATTGATGACTGCTATTTATCCAATTTGTCCCTAATCGTACTACTTCATTTAAGCATTTATCCAATTTGTCCCTAATCGTACTACTTCATTTAAGCATTTAGTAAATGCAACAAATATTTTTTAGGGACTTTTCATACAGGAAAAATTAATCATAGTATACGTTAGTCTCTTCACTTAAAATAATTCAACATTTTTTTATAAAGATTTAAAAATTAAATAAATATCTTAATAAGTCAAATAATTTCACTATATTATTTTTCTTGTTTATTCTTTAACTTAGAAATGATCTCACCACATTAATTTACTAAAAAATGGTATTAAAACGTCACATATTTAAAACGATGGGAATATATATATACTTACTTACTTTTTTTATATTCAATAGTCATGCTAAATCCCTAAATTACTAAAAATTAGTTATTTTCATTTAGAAAACATTGATAATATTTTAATACCTTTATTAATGAAGTCCAATGAAAATATCGATGGAATGAGAAATAATTTAATCAAATATTGTTCGTATTTTTATCATAAATATATTCAGTGGCCTTTAAATTATAATACCAAATTACAAATAACTATTATTTTGAAAAAAATTATTATTACATTTAATATTTTTGAAGACACCATATGATTAAATATTGACTGTGGGTTTCTTTTATAAGAAATCACAAACATATTTTGTAGGTAATAATAATATTTGAATCAAGTTAGTAAAAGGAAAATGTTGTTTAGTATGATTGAATATTTGTACTAAACACACGTATGACGTGGCTTGCTTGGATATTTCTTTCTGCAGTTTTAATTTCAAACGAAAACCCGTTCAATGTCTTATGTCTCACTTAAGATCTGCAGTCCTCTATTTTAATATTATAACCTTTTTATTTTGCTGCATTTAATATTATAATCTTCACTTCGAAAATCCCCTCCTTGGTGGTTAATCTTAAAAATTCGAAAGTGCCGTTAGCAAGTACCAACCTGTAAGCTAGCTCCTCCTTTTTTATGCTAGCAACATGCTCAAACCAGAATGTTATGGATTCTCTTACGTGTCTCCTTCATGTGGTTCTGTTCTTATTTTATGCTTGCTCCTACGGTAGTTAGAATTTCAATTGATATGTGTTTGCCCGTTGTAAAGTTCACCTCAGGTCTAGTTTGGGGTGATTCTTCGTTTTCTAGTTTTGAAATTATTATAAGTTAAATTTATTTTTGAGTTTTGAGTTTTTGTTTTTTTTATTTATAGTTTTTTTAAAATGTTATAAATTTAAAGTTACATAAAATAGTCAACTGTTTTATTTTATCTTACTCTACTACAAAATAATGGAAGTTGCAAAGATAGTGGGGTGGGAGTGGCGACAATTACGATGGTGGCGGTAGTAGTGGTGTCGGTTCAATGACGATGGTGGTGGAGGTAGAATAGTGGTAGCGACGATGGTGGTGGTGGAATGATGATGGTGACGATTGTAGCGATCGAATTATGATGTTGGGTTTTAAAACCTATACTAACTCGGCCAGTTGAAGTGGTTCGACCACAACTCGAAGGTTTAGTCAGGTTGAGTTTCCTATTGGATCGATCATACATTGAACCTGGTTCAACCAGTAAGACCCTTTCGGGTTTACAGTTAAATTAGTGACCCACTGACCCGGGTTGAGTCATGCCTAAGGGAAGAAACATGTTGAGTCATGCAGGTCAATTAGTGATTCATTGGTTCGACCATTGACCTAATGATCTAATGTCTTGACTGGGACACTGGGACAATTAGCAATTCGAATTTTAAAATTATGGGTGGTGGTGGGGTGGAATAGTGACAACAATGGCGACAACGATGATGGAGGCAATAGAATGGTGATAGTGGTGGTGGTAGTAGTATCTGTGGAAAGGTGGTGGTGGCGATGACAATGATGGTAGGGTGGAATAGTGGTAGCGACAACAACGACAATGGTGGTGATGGTGGTGGTTGAGGTGGCAACGACGAGGTGTGGTTGTGGTGGAATGATTGCAGTGGAGGCAATAAAATGATGGTAGTAATGGCGGGGGCAATGGCAGTGGCAAGAGCGATGGTGGTTGTGGTATAGTGATGGTGGTTAAAATGTAGTTTTTAAAACTAAAAACCAAATTAACAAAATCTTTTTTTCTTGGTTTTGATAATGAATGTAAAATTGTTTTGAAATTAATTTAAAAACTAATTCAACTCCATTTTTTCCAAAAGCATTTGTTTTAAAATTGCATTGGAAAATCGAAAATCAGAAACTCTCAACCACCTCGAACAAGTTCTAAGGTTTGCTCTGTGTTTCAATGGAGAAGTTATTGTGTGGTGGGATAGCTTCCACAATTAGTGCGATAAATGATAGAATCATAAATTTTTTATTTTATTTTTCTTTTAGTATCAATTTATTATATTTTTTAAAAAAGTAGGTTAGAAAAATTAAATGTTAAGCTATTTCATGTTTTTCATATTTGAAGTTCATGTCATATGGTACTAATAATCACCAAATATGCTTTAATTTGACTCATGATTTGATGCGATTATCGAGCATTTTTGAAACATTGAGTCTTGTTTTAACTCAAAGTTAAGATAAATTAGGAATTGACACTTAGGATCTTTGGATTGCTAGCTTTGAGGACTTTTTTTTTATGTTTTTGTGGAGTTTTAGAGGGAATTAAGTCAACAAATGAAGTTGGGATTCTATCACTTAGGCATGATTTGTTGTGCGCTTAAGCGAGGGGAGGAAGTAGTTATTGAAGGAGTCAACATGCCTTGCTCAAACACATCACTTGAGCGAGGGGAACCTTAAAGATCAATGATGAAGCTAGGCTCGCTTAAGTGTGACATGCTATGTGTTTAAGCAAGCCAAATCAGTGAGCAGCCTTAGAGTTATTGTGGGTCCTCGCTTAAGCCTCAAGGTGCTTAAGCGAGGCAATCAAAGCAAGGAAAAGTCATGGAGACCTCGCTTAAGTGTGATATTTTGTGCACTTGTGTGAGAAGGGGCAAAAGTTGCAATTTCTAAGATTTAAAGGCCTCGCTTAAGCGAGATGTTACTCCCGCTTAAGCAAGGAGGTCACGATAGGCTAAGTCCATATCATAATATAAAAGACTTTAGGCCTAATTGAAGAGGTATTCTAGTGTGATTCAGACTGCAACTTTCATAGATAGAGTACTATTCCTAGTGCTTTTAGTTTGGATTCATAAGAAGTAGGTATGTTTGCTTTTGAGAATTGTAATCAAGCTATGAGCAGCTAATGTCCTCATTTGTCAGGGTTGGAAAAATTGAACCTAATTTCATGTAATACTCTTTCTTAATGCAATTATTCATATTTATTCTTCTTTCTTTTTCTCTTAATATTTGTTTTAGATTGATCACCTCTTATTTGATCTAAGGAATGGATAGTTTAGTCGATAGACATTCATTTGATTCTCGAACTAAGCAGAATACCTAATTGTGATTGATTCTAGACATACTAATATTAGGCTTCAATTCTTAAACGTTAATGCTAGTTACTTAGGTTGATTTGCCAATATATTGAGAATTAATTTAAATAACTTAGACTCTTTCACCTAAGACATTAGGGTTAGAATATAACTATAAATTAGGGATAAAATGCATGAATAACAAGATTGATTAAGATTATTGCATTGAAAAAGGGAAAACCAAGTTCAACATTGGTTGTTCAAACAATCAATTCTCACAACAACACTACGATTGTTCTTCAACTAGTTTCTTTTATTTGTTTTTCACTCTTACATTATTCTTTTATGCATTAAACTATAATCGATTGAGAATACTTTTACAAAACCTTAGTTTCTTAATTTTAATTGTTCAAATATCCACTAGTTCTTTGCAAGACGATTTGGATACAAGTCCTATTACTATTTCGAAACTTGATTACACTTGATCATACAAAAAATCCCTAATAAGCACTATTGTCAATAAAATCATTATCAGTAAAAAAAAACTTTTTTTTAATGAACACAATTGTATGTCAAGAAATTAAAATCGAAGTCATTGGTTAAACTCAAACAACTTTATTTTAATTGATCCATATTTTACTGTAAATCATGGATTTAAGTTTACGAAAGATATATTCACTTAAAATTTGTATTTTTTGTTAAACACTATAATTAAATCTTTTGTTATTAAATCTTTTGTTCTTCGGTGAAATCTTGAGATATTTTCGTAAATTTTAATTTTTTGGGATGACTATGAGACTAATGTTTAATCTAAAATTTAATTACACTTAACATTCATTACTGTATTCTATGGGATTGAACCTAGGTTTTGAAAACTACTATTACATATAAAACAACTTGTCTGATGCTTTAATATAAAATTAATTTAAATTGTGGGGAAGATTTTAGTTCATATTTTTAAATATTAAGGTTTGATAAAATTATATTCAATATCTATTTGTTTCTTAACAATATGTTTTTTCTAAATCTATATAGATAATCTGCATAATTTTTTTTGGAAATATATGTATTAACGATAAAGATAGTAGTTTTGAGTAATGATTAAAAAAATATGGAACAGAAAGATAATTACTGTTACGTAATTTGCAAGCTTTTATTAGACTGTTTATGCGTCATGCGATATTGGCGATACCCATCCAATCACAATCAATACGAAGAGATATTATATATTGGTTTTATGATTCAAATATTATACAAAGATTGACCGATCCACGTGGTCCAACAGTGTGTTGACTGCTTATCAGATTTCTCTGATTTGAGGCATTTCATCAGCAAATTCGTAGCATTAAATATGCCAAAATTCATCTAACGTTAGCTGTCAGTGGATTCTAAGGTGAAGTCGTGGAATAAAGGACTCACGCGTGAACCACCGTTTTTTACCGAAAATTACCGGTTGATGACCGGGAGGAAAAAATAATAATAAAAAATGTTTATAAAAAAAATAATTTAATATAATAAAATGAAAATAAAAACTAAGTTTTAATATCTATCGTTCGATGTCTGTCTTTTTTACCCAAACTCCTGTGCTATGTTCGTTAGTGTTCCCGATTGTTTCCTGTGCTCTTGGTTAGTTTCTATCGCCGTTATTGTTCCCGATTGAAAGTTGTTGCCACACGTTTATGAGTAATTTCAAGTCGATGTGAAGCCGATTTTGTTGACCTAACTTTCTGAACGCGTTCTATTGCAGGGGTTGTGTCATGCATTGGAGCTCTGCGATTTTCGTTGGACGAGGCGATTTTTCATATTTGAAGGATCCCTGCTGTATTGCACATAGTAGATCATAAGATGCTTTTAACATGTGAACTCATTTTATGAAAAGCAGTTGTTGGTTTTTGTTTTTTTGCCAATGGGTTTGGTTTCGTAATATGGTTTGAATATGTTTGGATTCAAAGTTTAGTTGACAGTGTGTTAACCAATGCTTTTAAAATCAGAGTAAGTGTTGGACGAAAGGCAGTGATATACAGTTAATTGGATCGTTGTGGTTGAAAGATTTCTTTTATTTGAATTCTGAGAGACATGGCTGAGGAATGGGAGGTGGGATCTCCTAGTTATTGTGAAGATGAGATGATGGGGCGGAAGATGATGACATGATGGAAGATGAACGAGACATGATGCATCTTGAAGAGGACTTTATGCAGGTATATTTGTTTATTATCATTGTTGTTTGAATATAATTTTATAAATGAGTGATATTTAAAATTGATATATTCATATAATTGTAGGGAGATGGGGTTTGTGGCAGTTTCTACTATTCCAGCGATGATGAAATAGATGAAGGGCATGAATTATTTTATGTGACAGTTTCTGAAGATGAAAGTGTTAATTTGGAGGAGTGTTATGAAGAATCTGTTGTTCAGTTGGACCAGTGGTGTAAAGATTCATCTGATGTTGTTGTGTATGCCATAGATTGCTTGCAAGACATTTATAGTTTAGAGTGGATCAATGTGGAGGTTAAAGATTTAATGAGTTGTCATTTTGCAAGCTTAGATCTTGCATATGAATTTTATAATTGGTTTGCAAGAGTGAAAGGGTTCTCTGCTCGTAAAGGAAAATTGTATAGAAATGCAAGAGGAGAAGTTATGCAACAAACCTTTTATTGTCATAGGCAAGGTTTTCTTGAGGATAGAGGGTTGATGATGGCAAATCGAAAGCATGTCGCTAGACCTGAAACCCGATGTGGGTGTCAAGCCTTAATGCACGTGCATATATTTGGGCATTTTGATCGTTGAAAAATTAAGAAATTCGTGGATGAACACAATCATGAGTTACTGGAAGGAATCCATTGTGGGATGTTACCGGCCCACAGGAGAATGAGTTTCACTGATGTTTTGCAGCTAAATACTTTGAGGAAGGTTGGTATCAGAGCATCAAATATCTTCAGCTCATTTGCGATGTAGTCAGGAGGGTACGACCGAGTCTTATTTGACAAGAAGAACCTTTACAATCAGATTGAGAAAGAAAGGCGATGTCAAGGCTCAGATGCTGCAAGTGCATTACAATATTTGAGGGGGTTAACCTTGACCGATTCGTTGATGTTTGTACGTCACACAGTGGATGATGATGGAAGACTGCAACACCTTTTTTGGTGTGATGGCACAAGTCAGTTGGACTATGCCGTTTTTGGAGATGTTTTGGCGTTTGATGCGACATATGGGAAAAACAAGTATAAGTGTCCACTAGTAATTTTTTCTGGTGTGAACAACCACAATAAGACAATTGTTTTTGCAAGTGCAATTGTTTCAAATGAAACAGAACAGACATACGTGTGGTTGCTTGAACAATTGATGGAGGTAATGAAGGGTCAAGCTCCGACGTCTGTTATAACTGATGGAGACATGGCTATGAGAAATGCCATAAACAGAGTGTTTCCGAAATCCCATCATAGACTATGCGCGTGGCATTTGCTTCGGAATGCATGAAACAACGTTGGTAGTCAAGCTTTCCTTTCTGAATTTGGAAAATGTATGTTAGGTGATTATGATATTGGGAACTTTAAAAAAAATGGACCGCTATGGTTTCAAAACTTGGTTTGGAGGACAATAATTGGGTGAATGAAATGTATGACAGGAGGCATATGTGGGCAGCAGCCTATATACGAGGCAACTTCTTTGTTGGATTTAGAACAACATCAAGGTGTGAGGGATTGCATTCATTGTTGTTGGAATTTGTTGGGTCTGGTTACAACTTGACAGAGTTTTGTCAAAATTTTCAGCGATGTCTTAGTTATATGCGTTACAAGCAATTGGAAGCGGATTTTGCATGTAAAGTAGGAACTGTTGTGCCCCAAACAAAATTTCCAGAACTTGAGACTTTTGCTGCAAGAGTAATGACACAAGAAATTTTGGTCTTGTTCCGTCAAGTTTTGGATATGGCGCCCATATTCAAGGTGGTTGATTGTAGAAATACTGTTGGTCAGTTCATTTATAAAGTTATGAAATACAAAGTTACAAGGATGGAGTGGCATGTGTCCCACTACCCTACAAACAATTTGTTCCTATGTTCTTGTCAAAGAATGGAATCATTTGGAATTCCTTGTGCCCATATCATTGTTGTGTTGGTCTATTTAAATATTGATGAGTTGCCTAATTGTCTTCTGCTATCAAGATGGACAAACGGTGTTAAGGATGAATATGAAGGTCAAATAACAAGTGGGACAAACTTTTGGGAATCATATATTGTTGGAAGGTATGTATGGCTTCTTCAGTCATGTAGGGAGTGGTGCAGTTTAGGTTCACAAAGTGTAGAAGAATACAATCGTGTGAGGCAAACTATTGCTAACGAAATCAATAAGTTGAAAACCAACATTGCAACTGGCATGCAAAGTAACAGCCGTCAAATTCAATGTTCAATAGGTAATCCAGCAACAACAAGGAGAAAAGGTGGTCGTGGGGGTGTGTGTAATGATCCATCATCTTTCGGATTGAAAACCAAGCGAACTACAAAGTGTGGTGCATGTAGGGTGCCCGGGCATAATAAAAGAAATTGTCTATTACTTTCATCAACTGAAGATCAGGACCATGTTTTTGCCAATCAAAATTTGAATGGTGAAAATTGAGGTAAGAAGTTAAACATGTTGGGTCAGAATTTGAAACTTTTAAACTTTGATTTGTTAGTCATTGGTATTCAAATATACTATATTGTGCAATGCAGGGAAGCATATAATTGTCATTCGTGTTTGGTGTCATGGTTGATGCTGCTGCTGTGATACAATTGTCATTGGTGTTTGGATGACTAAATGATGGTTTTTGTTATATTTGTCATGGGTATTTCATACTTATGCAATGCTGATGGTGTGATACAATTGTCATTGGTGTTTGGATGACTACATCATGGTTGTTGTGATATCTGTCATCTTGCTTAATTCACAATACAATAGTATGTTGTTAACTACAAAAAATTGATATATTGTATGTTGTTTTAATGTAATATAGTGGATGTGTTTTAAAAGTGTGAC
>PYAF01004305.1:771068-782141 GCA_007407185.1 Glycine tomentella | reverse complement strand
GTTTCCAAGTTTAATATAATTTAAAAAAAAATCAATATATACAAATAAATAAAGATATCTCTTATTTCATATAAGAAAAAAAGTCTACTGTTACATATCAAAATTATTCAAACAATATTTTTATCCAAATTAGAAATTTAAAATTATTAACAACAATTATAAAATTATTTTAAAAACTAATAAAATTAATATAATAAATTACAATTAAATGTATATACATAAAGGAACCAAAATAATTTAATATCATTATTTCATATATTATAATAATTAAATTTATATATTTATTAAATTATTTAAAATTTAAATTTTATTTTTCAAATTAAACTTACATGTGTTATTTAAATTTTGTAATTTCCTACTCAATATATAAACAAATTTATTTCTTTTCAAATTACTTAAATAATAAAAAATATATTAAACTAATAACAACTTTTTTAAATTATTTCTTTTTAAATTATATTAAACTTGGAAACGACTTCAGTTTATTAAATATTATAATTAGTTTTATATTTGGGGGAACAATTATTTAAAATTACTGACTTCGTCTTTGTTATGTTACGTATAAGGTGTATTTTTTTTATAATTACCATTTAGGATAGTTTTCAAATTAATTAATAAAAAGGGTACTGTAACCATTTTTTTTAATTTTTTAAAATGAAGTTGTAAAAAAATATTTTTATGACTTAAGTGCAGTTATTTTTTTAAATTTACAATTTCAAATTCATAAAAAGCTTTTTTTTTACAATTTTAAACAACTCATAAATTGATTTCCGGAACATAAATATTTACTACTTCAAAATTGGTGTACGACTTTAAGATATGCACAATTTTTTTTCCGATTAAACTTTCATTAGAAAAGACTTTTTTATTATTTTTTACTATTGTTACTGTTGGAAGTCGTAAACATTTTTACGACTTCCACCGTTCCACTTTTTTTTGTCCTTATGTTTTTTAAATTGTTAACTTTTTATATTTTTTTTAAAATTCTGTATAAAATTTTAATTTAACTATTTAACAAATAAATTTTAAAGTTTTGTTTAATATTTTAATAATTTTGGTATATAAATTTTTAAGTTTTATAAATAAAATTATAATTTAATTATTTAAAAAATAAATTTTTAAGTTTTGTTTAATATTTCTAATTTTGGTATATGTTTTTTAATTCTTAAATTTTTTTTATTTTTGTTTTATTTAATGGTTAATATTTAAAAAAATTTAGTATTGTTTACAATTTGAATTCTTAAGTTTTTTCAAATAATGCGCATAACACTGAATTGATGAATTAATATTTAATCGTTAATTTTGTTTAGAATTTTAATTGTTAACTTTATTTAATGGTTAATATTTAAAATAAAAAAATTATATTTTTTTATTTAATTATAATTTTGTTTAAAATTTTAATTGTTAAGTGTTTTTTAAAATATTAACCATTAAATAAAACAAAAATAAAAAAATTTAACAATTAAAAACATATACCAAAATTAGAAACATTAAACAAAACTTATGAATTTTATTTAATTGTTAAATAATTTAATAAATATATCATTTTAATTATTAATTTATATATTTTTAATTTTTTTCTCTAACTTTAAAAGTCGTAAATGTATATAAAAGTCGTATATATATGTACGACTTTAAAGTCGTACAATTTTGTTTTGTTTTTTTTTTCTATCCGCACCTTCACTATTTTAAATCCACACCCCTTCCCACCACGACTTTAAAGTCGTCACCTTGCTTACGACTTTTAAGTATATAAGTTTATCCGTGAAATTACAAAAAAAAAATTTGCTATTGTTTTTCCCTTTATTTTCAATTTTTCCATTATTTTTTTCCTTTTTTTCTTTTATTTTTCTTTCTTTTTTTCCCATTTTTTGTTTTTAATTTAATTATTCATTTTTTGATTTTTTAAACAACGTTACATGATTTTTAAAATTGCATATTTTTTAAAAATAAATTAACTAATAATTTTTAAATTTGCCAATTTGAATAAAAATTTGTAATTTCCTACTGAATTAATTCATTTTTTTCCCTTCAACTAGTATATGACCATTGAGTAATGTAACATAAAATTGGAAATCTGAACATGTTTTATTTGTGCAGTTTTAAAAAATTAAGATGCTCCTAATTGTTTTAATAAAGGCCATGACAACTTTACGAATAAAATTTAATAAAGTGTAATGTTTACAAATTTTATTGAAAGATAAATGTATTTTAATAAAAGATTTATATTAATGTTTAATGTGTGTTAGCTGTTCCAGATGTTCGTAATTTTTTTTTGGTATTTATTATCAATTTTTTAATGAAATTAACGGTTAATGTAAATGAAATGGGAAGTCTTAAATTCATTAGCAGTTCAGTATATAATAAATTTTTCCACGTAAGTTTGACATCATGGACCTTCCATTCATCAACTAATACTATATATATGTTTACGATAAACCAAAAAATATAACCATTAAATACTAAAAAATACCAAAAAATATAACCACTTAATAGCCAGTCCACACATAGTTTTCCATAACCATTAAATACCAAAAAATATAAATGACTATATCATGTGAAGAATTTGTACGTGCACTACCTTCATCAAGGTTTTCAAAAATGTTATGGTCTACCATAACATCCACATGATGGAATTAGGGTCTACCATAACACAAAACAGCATAAAGAAGGATGCAATGCTACTTATATAACAAAACATAGACACAATCCATTCAAATTACTACAGGTTGGTAAGCAACCGTCTTCCAGAAGACTTCAACCCTTTTTTGTATTTCCTTCCAAAATTCATTGTGTGCATATGATACCAATTCAATAGCCAATTTCATGCGAACAACCCTTTCATTGACCTGGTGGTAAAAAAATTAACCGAATTTATATTTCGAAACATACCATATGAAATATGTCACATAAAATAAAGGTGATTAATGTCACTAGCTGACCAGGCCTACAACATAGGGCGTGAAGCAGTACTCCATATCCATCCATTTCATTACCTATATGTCAGAGTTGTTGCTAAAAATCATAACACCAAATACAATAATTTAAAGACATTACATTGCACAAATGTGATTGGTTTAGTGAAACACATGTTTAACGTATTTACCTGTGACCATAATTAGGAATCCCCTTAACCTCTTTCAATTCCCAACTTGCTTCATGAAATGCAGTTTTCAAATAATTAACAGGGTAGGTGTCGATGTCCACAATATGGGCTATAACTTCAAACTACATTCCAAATAACTAAGTTGTATTTAAACTCACATGATGTTAAAAATATTGGCAATCAAAAAGTATTACAACCCATACCACGTTCCTCAACACTTCTGTCCTACTGTCGACGACATGAGGATCCATGAAAGAATCAAAGTAGTATATGATTTTGTCATTAATGGACATGACACCAAGATACCAATGGTCACAATTTAGGTCTTGCACTGGCAGGTATATCTGACAACCAAGCAATAACTTATGTTGTTGTCATCCTTATTTTTTGCCAACTAACAATAATAATATTAGAGGTCATAATCATTTGACACTAACATATTGAAGTTCTTCATAAGGCTCCATCCAGGCTTTACAGTATGTGTCGACAAGATTACTAATTGTTGCGCCTTCATTGACATCCCTCTATTTGCATATAAAACTAATTAACCAATAATTTTTACCACATATTTTTATAACAATATTTTAAGACACAATGACCTTACTGCAAATTGTGGAGGAAGACTCCACACTGTCTGATGGCTAACATGCTTCTGCAACCAAGTTGCCTTTGTAGCCATCCAATTGATAACCTAATCGCGAAGCCATTCTAAGTAAGTCATATGGTTTATACAAAACATGCAATATAATAATATCATCAAATGTAAGGCATTGGTTCATAAAATATCAAATGTACCTCCTCGGTGGCACTCTTTCCAGGACACATGCAGTTGAAATCCTTTCTCTTTCCGATTGTATCATCAATTTTTAAAATCATCTCACTACGACAAATCAAAAATTATATCCATTCATTATGATGTTAAGACATTTATGGTATACCATCACTTAGGATCAGCATCTGGATGCCACAAATAACAACAAATTTTGACTTCGTCTTGGGTTAGACCCATATCCGTTGTTGGCCTAAATTTGCATTTTATGTGCTGCATCAACCACCATTAAAAAACATATTTAACAAAATATACATATAATGCTGTTAATTTTCATATGACCGTTTTGATATTAACATATATATATATATATATATATATGCGCACTTACTGGTGGCATAGTGTAGTTCTTGGCACCGCTATTATAAGTAACGTCCCCTTGGGCATTTTCCCTGGGTTTATCCAAATGGGCAACTGATTTCTTTTTATTGCTCATACTACCATATGTTTCGTCTTTAATCTTTGTTATCATGTTCTTCGAAGCACCTATCTGAAACCTCTTACGCTTCCCGACGGTCAACCCAAAACACTTATCAGCATTACTGACCTTTGGTGGCTGAGGTGACATCGATGGTGAATATTTACATTTCGTGTCAACAATGTTGGTTGATGATGTGGGGGGTTTTTTCCTACACCAATGACAAAATAAGCAGTATTAAAAGAATAAAAGTTTTAATGGCTATGTAATTGTGGACAAATGTGTAACAAAATGCAATATTGTAGATATACATTTGTAAGCCTTAGCGGTCCAAATATAGACTTGTTTTGAATTGAAGACATCCTGAATGGGGTCTTCATGTTCAACCTTGACTTATACAAATTAGGCTCCACGTTTACCGAATGTGCTTCTGTGATTGTGTTATCAATACTAACATTGCCATTACCACCCTCCATTTCATCCTCATCGGAGGATACATCAAGCATGACACTAGCGTCTAAGGGATACGTTGAACGTTCCCAGTAAGGATAGTTGCTGAATCAGATTTTAAAAAGTGACGAGAAATACAAATTCCTTTAATAGTACCTCCCTTATTGATGCCAACAACTCTACTGCCAGGACGCAAGTTCCTTTGTTGCGTTGTGTCCTTTTTTCTTGTTGCTTCGAACAACAAAGTCATCTATTCATACTGACGACAAAGGTGTTGATAGTGTGTTTCCATCCTTTGTCCACGTGTATCCATAGTCTATAAGTATGACAAGTATGTATAAGCACCATAAAAGCTGTAGTTTCAAAATACTACCATGTATTGAAAAAGTGAGGATTTTGCAGACTATTTACCTCCAACCTCTGACTGAGATTGTCTATCTTAGTGTTTAAATGTTGTAAAACAACTTTATCATCGTTGATTTGTAGTTTCTACATACAAAATTTGACAGAATTTACTTCACAAAGGTTCATCATATGCATCACTAAATGAGCGTAAACAACTTAAATTGTACCTTGTCGGCATCTACTTCACAAGAGCTAAAAATATCAGTAATATGATGGTGCATCATATCGCAGACCATAAATTTACCATAGAAAGCAACCTCAACAAAACATGCAGTGCTGACCTTGGTTCGTGCAATGGGAGAGCATTGGTATCAACATGTTCTAAATCACATAAATTTTTGTCTACTACCGTAGGGGTGACCGCCGAAAAACCATCTGTTACTAACAAAGTGGAGTCCGCCATTCTCATATCAGGCACCACACTTCTGAAACTATGTAACTTATTGCATACCTGTTCGACGATAATAATAATAACAATATTAATAACAATAATAATCATACTAATAATATAATAGTAGTATATAATAATAATATCATTTTCGAATAATCTTTTCTAGTATATTTTGTCAGTCCATGGTACTTTATTTGTTTTATTATTTATATAATTTTACAAATGAAATCATTCTACTGTTGCTGTTCATTAGTCATCCATTTTTGCGGGTTAATTATCCGTTCATATGCGACGGCTTCTCAGTCTGGAATTATGTCATGTCCTACTACACTGGTGTTTCATAATCATTATATAGATATAACAAATGTCCCATCAAGTATTAACCTACATAATTTGAATTTAAAATTTGTTGTGTGTTTGTCCGCCACTATAGTCCAACCCAATCCTTTGTAATATTGCAACCATTTTGAAAATCTCATTGACGGGCTTGTTTTGAACATTGGTGGTATTCATAGTTATAATTTCATGAGTGATTTCAATGCAATCAAAGTAATAGTAATATAATAATTAAATTTTAAAAAACAGATGAATATAACAAACACGAGCATTATCGTAAATATTTAATTATTTACCTTTCAGTGTTTCTACATTTATTCAATTCAACATTGCATTTAATTATTGTCTTTGAGTAAAAGCTGTTAAAACTCCATTTTCACGTGAACATGACAATTGAATTCAATGTTAATAGTGAAATTGTAAACTGCATGAATAGTTTCACATTTGACCTTGTCGTCAAAATTTGCATTCTTTAATTTGGAAAGGGCAATTGAAACAATTACATATCAGTTTTTCTTCATAAATAAATAAATTGGATGATATAACTTAAAAGCCTTATATGACCGTAATATATTTTATCCACTATTATGTTTCATAAAAATAAAAATTTGGCACATAACATATTCATCAATGAATCAAAATATCGAGTTAACTCAAATCCATTTAAAAAATTAAAATTACACAAGTAACAAAAGTATTTACAAAATTCCGATTTGTAGTGGATATAAGTAACCCGATCGGGGTCAACCTTTCTTTCTGGGTCAACGCTAATATTCCTCACATAATATTATGTATATAGTTATATTTAATTATTGACCCACCCATTGGTTAGCTTATACTTAGAGCTGTGAAAACGGATCCAACCCGTGGGTCAACCTATTTTGGCCCGCATAAATTGGTGGGTTGTGTTACAAAAAGTTGCCTCACCAAGACCCCGGGTCATTTGGACCCGGCTGACTTAACCCGCAACCCACCCGGGTTGAACCCGGGTGAGCCAGTTTGGCTCGTGGGTTGAACCAAAAAATAAAGGAAAAAAATAATAGAAAAAATGAAGATGATAAAGATGAAATTGATTTGTCAAACCATGATTGATATGAGATATGAGCATTTGACATTTGAGGAGTTAGATTGGTGTTTTAGTATTTTAATATTATTGAACATATTTATATTTGTTTGAGTTTCATGTACATTTAGTTTTTGAGGTTAACTTTGATTGCAGTTTGTAATATTGAAATTAACTTAAATTGGTTTAGTTGACAATTTTCTACACTTATTTTGTGATTTTTTAATGTTTTTTTATTAATTTTTTTTTAAATTTAAAGTGCCCCAACTTGCGAGCCAGCTCACGAGCCAGCTAATGGGCCAACCCGGATAATCTACCAACCCTGGGTGGGTTGAGCCGGGTTGGCAAAAAACTAACCAACCACTAAAGTGAGCCAACCCGGCCCGGCTAACTTTTTAGCCAACCCGTTGTGGGCCAACCCAAATGGGCCAGGTTGGCCCGTTTTGATAGCTCTACTTATACTATCAGTAATATCAGGTTTATCGCTAAGCAGGGTCAATCCGCCATATATTTTAAAGAACATACCATATACACTAAAGGTGGTTCGGTGGTCATCAGTCTTAGTAACTGGTTGTGTCTTTCGTAATTGTTGAAAATTACAACAATATTCGATGAATAAAGTGACATTTCATGTTATTTTGGTTAATGTTGTCTTATTGAATAATTAGTTGTTAATGAAGCCAAACAAAAAGTCAATATACACTAATTATGATATAATGACATTTGATAATTAGGTGAACAAGAGAAAACTTTCAGAGAACCATGTATTGAGCAAGATCGTTTCTGTTATGTTAACAATGACCATCATTAGTGATATTATATAGTTTAGTGTCAGCAGCTTCCCTGACCATCACCTTATATATAGTAACCATTACCCTAACCCTAGCCATGCCCACTATCACTACTCCATAACCATTTATCTAAAATGGTTCATGATATGGCTAGACCTAACCGTGAACATCAATGTAAGTATTGTATTTATAGATAGTCACACAGGTATGATTTACTTTTAAAAAAAATTCTAATTACTTACTTTAAATAAGAACATGCGTCGTACAAATAACATATAAGTGAAGTAATATATGTCATCATATTATAGAAAAACAAACTGACAATAGTGAAGGTGTGCACGTGCACCCCGTTATTTTAAAAAATAACATATGATTATCTAATATTTATATATCTTGCCCCTTATTTTATATATTTTAACCCACTATTATGAGTTGCCCTTATTAAGACAGGGTCCTAGATTCGTGACTAGTATGCAACATGGGTAATTATCAACCAAAATTCTAAATTTGGATTACTACAAATTACTTGGAAGTATATATTAATGTTTCCAATGACTAATCTATAAAAAAATTTAATTCATTGTGCATAATAAAATATTTTGTAATCATAATTCTTTTCATTTACAAATTTTTACTGAATGCTCAGAACTTAAATTATTCCAACTTAATTTCATTGTTACCTACAATAGCAACATGTAAAACTCGCTAAACAAATATTATGAAATTTGCCAATTTTTTTATTAACAATTGTAAATATACCATTAACACATAAAATTATAAATAGCAATGGGCCATAGGCACCAAACACTTGGGGAGCAGGTACAATGGTGTTATAATCATATGATTTTTGGCATAGTTGATTTTACACAAGATGTTTGAAACCCAACATTTTTGTTACATTTGTACTTAATCCCAAGTCACAATTATGTTCAGTTCTTTCATTTATGACAACTATGTTGACTACTTTTTTTCCACATGCTGCGTGATTGGGCCCTGTAAGCAACGCATTAAGTTTATCGTATTCATAGGCACAACCAAGCCCCATTCTTACTCAGTCTTTACATTCATTCTACCGTAAATGACATTTATTACAAATTAATATTACACTGCATTATCAGCACTGTTTTCATATTCTTTAAATCCGCAACAACCCACACGTCATTTTTCAAACCAACTTACTCAGCACTTAACACCCATTGGAAACACACCGTCAAGGGTATAGGGAGGCTGTAGAAAACGAAGGTCACGAAACAGAGGGTGAACATCAATGACTACATCACGAACCTGCACTGTTTCGGGTTAGTATGTTGAAACTACTACTGGTCTAAGAATAATGGTAGATATATCCAAACTACTGCACGGGTTAGTATGTCTTCATATTTTTTTTTGAAACCAATTTTCATTGGAACCTTAGTATGCTTCAATACATTAGCATTTTTTACCTATTTTGTTGTCTTCTAAAACGCTTCCAGCAAACCCATTGTGTCAACCATAAAGACATTTTTTTGTGGTGTAAATAATATTTTATAACAGGATAATAAATTCCAACTTTATAGATGGTCTTCCATCCATTAACATTATCTGACTATTGGTTCATATAGTAATGATTGAAAGCATTTTTCCTTTCATTAAATTTGATGTCAAGTTATCTGCTAATGACGACATATGATGATGTTTATAATTTGCATTCCCAGTCAATGGTTCTTTAATTGGCCAACACACACTCTACAATTTGACCCATTTTTTTGGTGTAGTTTTCCCAGGAAAAATGTGTGCAAGTACCGTTAATCTTAAGGACATGGCCTTACACATGATGCAGATTCATAGGAAATCTGAATACTGCCTTTATATTATGCACGTTAAGGGCATGGTATATTATTTCTAGACTTATGATACATTATTCATTTTTATTGTTGTCTTGCATCTCGACACATTGAAAGTAATGTTTTCAAAATTGAACTGTAGCCTTACGCGGAACTCCCGAAAGCCTTTGTTTTAGCTTTTAAACAACAATTGGGTGAGATATGGCATTTGTTAGATTGCCATGGTAAAGGTCACTCTGTCAAATTCAATCAGTCCTTGGACAATCCTTTAATTGTTGATGGGTGGATTGCAATAAGGGACTACTACGGTCTTGAAGGAGACCATCACATTGCATTAACATTCTATGGCGAATCTCTGTTTTTAATAACTATTTTCAAAAGCAGTTCACAGCCACATTCATTTCCACCTTGACACTCTCTTTACAAATCCAACCCTAACTCGGTCATTTTTCGCCTACTGTTAAACAATCACAACGTGACTTCCACTGCCTTGGTAACCTTTTATATACGACATACTTTTGCATAGGTGATTTTTGAATGATTTGCATGTAAATATCAAATTCTAACCATCGACGACGTGTGTTGCAGGATCTGCCAAGTGACATGTATGAGTTTTTGAATGATGGAGGATTCACCGAAATTGTTTTTCACAGGAGCAAAACATGCAAAATTACGTTCAACCATTCACGCAAACATGCTAAAATTGGTGCCGGATGGAAATCATTTGTTACGAAAAACAATTTGAAACCACAAGTGGATTTTGTGATTGAGTTTCCTAATTTCAGCAACAACCATGTGTTTTGGTTAGTGGGTTATTGAAATACTGCCGACTGTTAACTACACAAGATATGAGAATTTTGTTATGGTAACTATGTGACGGAGTTTGGGGTACGGGAATGTAAACTTAATTTATATGTACGAACAAAATTATGTCCGCTAGATCGAAAGGACTACACGAAAATCGAAATGGGAAACCACTGTGCAACAGCTGTCACCTACTACTTTTTTAGTTATTATAGCCATGTACATATTATCGTACCAACAACGTGTGAGCTACTACTTTTGTAAAGTGTTTCAATGAAATGTCTAGGAACATAATATAAATATTATATCATATGTTACGAAGAAAAAGTTTTTTTAAAAAAATAATCCTTATGATACTTGATATACTAATTTTAGCACAATAAACAATATATAATATTTAGATGAGTAAAAATATCATAACATAATATAAATGATATAATGTCAATGTCTTTTTATAATACTGCAAGGTATTCTCTTCTATTTGTTTAACCAAACCACTTTTTTTTTTAATATCAATTTTAAAATTTTAAAACTTCTGACTACGTCATTTTTTTTCTTCAATTTTTAAACCATCCAATTGTTACATTAACAAAGATACTAATATTTAGATAATATATTTATTAAAAAATTATAGTTTGTTTCTTTATTATAAGACAA